>JAUMHO010000013.1:872692-887204 GCA_032360965.1 Ulva armoricana
CGCCGTGTCGATGCGCAGCACGCCGTGTCGATGCGCAGCACGCCGTGTCGATGCGCAGCACGCCGTGTCGATGCGCATGCCAAGGCCGCGGTAGCTTGGCTGCGAGATGTGGTTGCTGATGGGTTGAGATGACTCGAATGGGATGTTGGTTGGGAATTTATGTAGCATACAGGACAACTGGCCCAAGGTGCCTGGTAGGGGAGTGGTGAGAAGAGTGGCAGAGAAACTGGCTTGACAGTCTGTGCATGGAGCAGCTGGTATTTCCATAGGTAGGCTCTAGGTGTCGGAGAACAATGGCAGCTATGGCACAGTTGGTGGTGGTGGCAGATAGGAGGCACACCTGTTGGACGTGTCAATGTCCTTATGGGTACGGCGACGTAATCATGCATACACCTGTTGTCAAGAAGCAGCATGCCCAGTCAGGGCTGATTGAACCGGGATGGTTTCGATGCCAAGCAGCAGAGTAGTGGTTAGCCGTGGAACGCGAGCATGGGCAGAGTAGAGGTGCTGTGTAGAAAACGGCAGGGCTGGGTGCAGCATGTGTCAAAGATGCTGACCCAGGCGCAGCTTGGCTCACGAGCAGCCGCATACATGTTCGTGATACGTTTGAAATGCCACTCACATGCGTGTAAAATTATGTGTACACAACTGTCAGCTTTGCACGTCAGCCTGTGTGGTGTCTGCGTGCTGGCCTGGTCTGCATGTCGCTTAAACTTGAGGCTGGTTACATTCAATTCTGCATCGCCCTGTGTTTGTGAGTCCGAGCAAGCTGCCATAGTGTTCACCGTGGTCACAGTCGGAATTGCGACTCGCAAGACTCCTGAGTTACGAGCATTAAGGATTCTTTCATGCATATGGCCGAGATGCCTTGTTTTGTGGCCGTGTGGTTAGCGGTGTGGTCATCACACGTCAGCAAGTCCGTAAAAAATCGCCTTCATGACGTTATCGCGATCGCAGCTTCATCATGCGTTCTTTCCTCAGCCCCCTCATGTCATTGCATTATATGTAGATGCTGTGCATGAGATCCGTACATGCCTCGGCCTGGGTGCCTTCACACACGCGACACCTGATGGAGGCTGCGATGCAGACACCAGCAAACACAGACCGGCGCCGTACCACCGCCATGCTGCTGCGGTGACCACAAGCCACGGAAGGGTACACGGAAGGGTACACTCCTGTGATCCGCCTGCAGGACGGGCAGGCACGTCTACAACCGTAGGCTCCAGGAAAGCTTCACGAGTGGCAGTGGTGTGGCAGCATAGTCCCCCCTCATGCAGAGCTCAGGCGCCTCCATCCAGCCATAGCTGCCCTCTGTCGCTGGCTTCTGTGGCCACAAACAGGTGAGCATCGCGAGCCTCAGAAGTCAGCCTGTGGCTGTGATCTTCCGGGTTGGCACAGCATCGAGGCAGCGCTGCTGGTCAGTGTGGATGATGCCTCGGCAAAGTCCATCTCAGCATCTGGGTCGATCTCTATCGGGACCAGGGCTATACGCGTCCTCCGGTGTCTCAACTGCACACCAAGCGGCCTCTGACTGCTCCATTCGCAGCACATGATCTCGCTGCTCTTGCGTAACACGTGCTCTGACAGGGACGTGGGCATCTGCGCATCACCCCTAGGAGGACTCACAAGCCACTGCACTGGACCACATTCAAGATCCATTCAAGATCCACTGCCGCGGCCGCCTGCATGTAGACGTACCGTGAACGGATTGAAGGCTGGTGCGAAAGTGCCACCCTCCCGGTCGGTTGCACGTGGGATGACGTGATACAGGCCTGAGCTCGCAGCCGCTGTCGGCGCCCACAGCGGCATCGGAGCAAGGCCGACTGCTGCAGTACTGCGTGGGGCGACAGCGGGTGTACGCAGCTGAGACAACGGATGCACCTGCCTACGGCACCGGGTAGTGAGGCTACCCTTCCCCGGCATGCGTGGCACCGTCCAGTGAGGCGCATGCCCTGACCTGCACTTGCCTTCCCGCAGCACTCGCACCCCTGCCAAGCCTGCTTTCACAAGGCAAGCCACCTCGTTCGCGGTGACAGTGAGGATGCACACTCAGCGGAGGCGAGGTGTCCGGGGTCCCATGGCGACGACGGAGGCATGCCTGTGGTCAGGGGGGACGCTCAGGGGAGCCGCCACACTCACACGCTGACATGGGAGTGGCGAGAGGAGTGGTGCATGCGGCGGGATCCGCCGCAGCCGGGCGGCGCGGAGGCCGGAGGGGATCGCACCAGGAGGAGCATCGGCTCGCACACCGGCAGCGAGATGCTCCCGGGCACGGAGAACTTGCAGACGTGCACGAGGCCGGCCGCGCTCTGCGGCTCAGAGGAGAGTCCGACGAGCCCCGCGTCGTCGGCGAGGGACGAAAGCCGCAGAGCGACATCCGCGCAGTGCAGCAGCCGCGGCACGCATGACTCGCCGTACAGGTCGGCGGCGACACTCACCATCGCAACGCACCTGCAGCCACAGCGGCCCCTGCCTTTGCGCCCTGGACTGCGGTGGCGATCTGCCGCAGGCAGCCGGGCGGCATCGCATTTCAGATGACGTACAGCTGCTTGCATGGAACACATGCATTGCGTTGGGAGCGCAGCCCAGCAGGCAAGCCCCGCATCGGCAGCTCTCAGACTCCGTGGGTCCGTGGCGCCGCAGCGGCAGGGTGCTGGGGAGACTGCCGTGTGACCAAACACAGTCCGGATCTTGCCGCAGGGCGCACGTTGTCGACGCACCGGACAGTCCGCATCAGCCGACGCCGAGCGCGTACGGCGCCGGTGACGATCGGACACCGCATCGTCCCGCACGCACAGGGGGGTTGCACACAGTGGCGTGGCAATTGCGGCAGGCAACGCCGCAGCGGCAGCGGGGGGGCGCACCGGGTGTCACGGATGGCCGCCTTGAGCGCCATGAGCATGTTGAGCAGACCCCGCTCCCCGGCGGCCCCGCCGCACCCCGGCCAGTGCTCCCCGGCTGCCGACTCGATCGCGATGCGGCCGACGGAGGCGGGCGAGAACGTTGGCAGCGCCTCGGCCGCCGTCTGCACGCCAAGCGGCCTGGCCGCCGGTACAGCCCCCGGCGGCGCGGCGGCAGCTTCTGGTGGCTGCTGCGCTGCAGCGGCAGCCGGGGGGCACGGATGTTCCGTTGGTGCTCCTTGTCCGGCGGTGGTGCTAGGAGGGCCGGGGCCGGCCGGGTGCGCCGCGGCTGGAGGGGCGGCATCGCCGCGGCCTACGGCGGCGCGTTGCACCAGTGCCACCAGCCCTGATGCTGCAGTGACTGCGCCGCGAAATGCGCAGGGGTCTGTTGCACCTGCAGGGAGGTGGAAGTGGGCGGGAGGGTGGGCAGGGGGCCGGGGTCGGGAACTCGCGCAGACGGTGCAACGGCGGTGGTGCATGCGTGGCTACATGCATGGTGTGTGCTGCGTCGTAGCTGCCCTCAGGATTCGACATCGGCTCGGGGTGGCTTCTTGCCTCCACGGATGCATTTGAATGCTGCGGCACTGGTTATTGGCTGGCGTGGGGGCAGGCAATGATGGCGCGTGCTGGAGTGTGGCTGGGAGCGATGAGTGGCAGGTGTCGGTGTACGGAGAGGAGCAACGGGGTCGGGGCGGCTGTGATGGTACCTGCCAGCCAATTGGACCACCCGGCCGTGTTGCCGATGGATACGGCCCAATGGCTGCCATGCTGACATGGCAGCGAGCTGCAGCATGGATACACCCCGAGTGTCCTCTGCTGAATGCATTCAGGTCACTGTTCAGAGTCGCTTCGGGTGAGGGCCACGCGCTCTGGGAGGATCGGTGAGGCACGGTGGGCATCGCGAATCGTGCACCAGTGATGGCACCGTGCATGTGTCTAGAGGTGCACCTGGGTGGGCCGGGAGGTACACGATGGATTCAGAGGCGCTGCCCAACAGCTCTGGCTGGCACCGCTTGGATAGGTCAAACTGATGGGCCCACGGTTTCATCTTGGCAGAGCGGAGTGCACTGCTGCCTGCAGCGCTGGGGCGGAATGCGGACTGCTGGGGGCGCCCGCCTGAACTCTGTGGCCCTGTGGGCTTGATGTACCTGTGCAGCGGCGTTTCCCGTGATCGTGTTGGCATGTACCCACATGTTCTGAATGACTGGGTTGCATGCCTCAGTTCAGGAGCAGCCACACACTGGCATCCAGTGCATTGATCAGTCGAGTGTGGCCAAGCCCTGACACGGAAACAAGCAGCTAGGCCGCAGCATCTTGTGTATGCCTGGTGGTGTGGCGTTGAATGACTCACGGCGAGTGGCCCGTATCTTTGACAATGCACTGACTTGCACATCCGCAACAGCAAGAATGGAGAGAGGACCTTCTGTACTGCCAGGCGATCTTCAGCTCAGCATCAGCTCCTGGCTGGCGCTTGCCTGATACTTTGTCCTCAGCGGAGCTTTTCTTTGCGCACGCTGGGAGCCGGTCAGCCAGTTGCTTCCGGTCTGGGTCGTTACAGAAGTACAGCAGCTGCTGCTGGCACACGACACCCTCCGCCATGAAGTATGACAGCATAGTAGATGAATGAGCTCTCCATTGATCCTACACAAAGGATTAGGCCTGTCCTTGTTGACATGCATCACCTCCTGGTTGGCTTTTGCAGTCGGACAAAGAGCAGGCGGTACGAACAAACGATACGTGTACCGCTAGGAGGACCCTCGGCACATGGATGACAGGCTAATGATCCATCCTCCGAATGATTTTTGGGCACTGAAGTACCTCTAGAATGATGACCAAAGAGCCTAACGTCAGACCTCCTCCGCACAGCTGGTCCAGATCGTTGCAGCCCGATGACAGTACTAGCCCGCCAGCACCTGTGCGCAGTCCAGGGCCTTGCACATCTTCGTTATTCATGCTTTTGTACCTGCCCTCGCGCCTAGTTTTTGCAAGCTGGCACCATGTTCACTGGAGTGGAGACTGTTCAAATTCAATAACAGACGACGTCGACGACGCAGGACGCGATCACGCGGACAATGTCCGAAACACAAGCAAGTGTATTAACTTTGGATGACCTAAAACGGATGGTAAGATGGTGTTGTTAGGAGCTGACGTCGCGGGCGTGTTGACGTCGGATGCACATGCACACCCTTTCCTATTCACCACTGGAAATGCTCGTATAATTTGCACGGATTGCATTTACCGTCGGACCAAACAAGTGCCGTATGCTGGATTACATTGACACCGTGCGATAAGCGTAGTCCCAGATTCAAATATGAAACGGAACAGCGGATCATGCATGTTCGGCAATGCAGGGATTTCTGAATACAGTACGTGCACAATGCACTGCCTCACTTTGGTTACAGCCCTCAACTATGACTGCAAGGCTTTGCGTGTGATCCCTACGACCATCTGTGGCAGCCAATCTACTTCTTGGTCTCAGGAGCAACGCCCTGCAGCAGAACAGCACCGGTTTGTCTTGACCACATTTGACATCGTCAACTCCAACCAGATGCAACATCTCGAGAACAGGAATAAAACTGAAAAACTGACACGTCACACCTGCCTCTGACAGTCAGTCCCTAACTACAGACCAGCGCTGCATGTCCCTTTCAGTATGCGTCATTGAACATTTCATCCACGCGGTCCACGCAGCCTCATGGTGGCTGTACTGTGTCTCCCACCGGCAGCACACATATGCAACAACACATGCAACAACGCTGGATAAACACAAACCAACCGTACACCTGTCAAACACCAGGAAGAAACTGTGCAATACAGCGGCCTGTGCGCGTCTCATTCCCACAACAGCCAAGAAGGAAACGAAAGAAGAACAACCAGGCAACTGGCGGGGGTTGCGGCCGTATCGACCGAAACACAACGCAGATGATGGGGCGCACTGCGTTGAGGCGCTCCTCGCGGCGAGCGAGCTTGGCTGTACGCAGGACCTTGTTCTTGGCTCGACGCGCCTCCAACTGATCTGCGAGGGTCTTCTCGCGGAGCTTCTCTGCCTTCATGTGGTGGATTGCCTCCATGAGGACGCGCTTGTTCTTGTACACGTTACCCTTGACCTGTTCACGCCCACAAAGTCCTCAAACACGTGCCCAGGTTTCACCCAGCCGCCTGGCCACCTCTCACACAATGAATTCTTGAGTGGCACGCATGCACCGGTGTGCTGCCGTGCGCAGTGTACTGAATGACAACACTTGCGGTGGGGCCCCCATTGGAGGCATGCTTTTCCTCACCACTCAGCAGTGGCGCGAGATGCATTGACACTGCCGTTCCCCCCGGATGGCCCCAAGCATTGCGCTGCAGGCTGACCTCCTGGAGGTTGACCTAGAAGCTATGGCCTGATGCTGGCACGATCTGAATTGAGCCACAGTCACATGTTCTGCCGACACCTCTGCAGCAGGGCCAGCTCCAGCAGGGCAAGCAGACCGCACAGGTAGCATGACTGATAAATACTACACGATCAAAACCAACATCTCAAAAACCAGAAACACGATGGGCAGATGCCTGTCCAGGCACAAGTGCTGCCACTTTTGTGAGTGTCGACCGTTGCTGCATGACATCCCACGGACCATGCCGGTCGGAGTGCAAACTTCCAAACAACGCTCCAATGTAGACAACCATGGACTTCGTGACAGAGGCGAATGTTTGACCTTTGCTGATTACTCGCGCTCCCATGCAAAAGGTGGCCAGAAGGTCACACACATTCCATGTAAAGGCATATCCTATCGAGTGTACATGGTGCATCATAAGACCGAACAAAACTCAATCAGGAGGTCTCAAAGATGTCACTGCACAGCTGTTATCTGAGGTGGTACCATGGCAGGAAGCCGGGCCCGCTGCCTGCCAGACACATGCACCTTCATTCAAGCTGCTGAGAGCCTGGCCCCTGGGCTGACCAGGGCTCAAAGATGCTCAAATACGTGCTAGAAATTCAAACCCCTGCTGATACAGGTGTGAGGTTGCGTCCCTGATGCATGCCTGCCATTCTCTCAGACTGGGCCCCTTTGGCTGCTGTGACACCCCTCTCCCACCCACTCGACACTGACACCTCTGCCAGAACGGCTGAAAACGGGTTTGCCACGGTGCATCCGAATCACGAGCTCGAGGGAAAGAAGCAGACATTGTGGGTTTCGTACCTTTTGGTACAGCTCATGGTATAGGTGCTTGTCAATCTTCTTGGAGTCACGGTACTTCTTCAACAAGCGTCGCAGAACACGAATGCGTCGCATCCACAGCACCTTGGTGGGCATACGCGCCTCCTTGGTACCTCGGCGCTTACCTGCAAGCGGGAAATCCAGGTGTCGCTCAGATGAAGCCTTATCATGGAACTACCGGCTACCTGACACGTTTAGAAAGTGCCATGACCGCTAGAATGGGGCACATGGATCGGCGGAGGGACGTGATTCGCAAAGGACCCGATTTTAGCCAAACGTGATGCGCTTCTATAGACACAGCATCCATCGCGACTCGAGGTGCATCCGAAAGTCCGTAGAACATAATTTAAACGACCAAGGTGTGGCATGGACCGCACCGTAGCCGGTATGACGACCCTTAGCCTTGGCTTCCGCTGACCTGCGTGCCCGAGATCGAGAGTGGATAACGGTGGGCTTCCTGATAACAAAGCCATCCTTTACCAGTTTACGGAGGTTTTGCCCTGCACGTACTTGCATACAGTGAGCGAGGAAGCTGGTAGTGACGCCGAATGTCGGTCCTCTACAATTACGGCATCAGCCACACGGAGCAGAAACATACGAGAGTTGGCCATAGAGATATCATTGACCTCATTGGGGTCCAACCAGACCTTGCGGAGGCCACACTTCAACACTGAAGCGGCCAACCGCTTCTGCAGCTTCAGAGACACCATTTTACCCGGCGATCGAAGCGTAGGCCGGTGAACGGTGAAAGAGAGGTAAGCAGGTGCACGGTCGTGGTTTACGGTGAGGCTGTCGCGGAAGCGCAAGGTTCCATTGCCTGTTGGTGCAAGGCCGATGTCTCCAAGCCCCCCATGGCTCGGCGGCGCCGCGTGTCATGTCTGTCAAGTATCGGTTATAGCCCATCTTTGGCCGCAAGTGCTGACATACCAAGGCACCCAAAACCCAATCATTGGATAAAAAGAATCTGATACAAATCGCCCGTGCCACACACTACCCCATGTGAGGCACACAAATGACCACGCGAACCCACAGCCTGGATAGAAGCGAGTCTTTAGCAGCTTATTTCATTCCATGCTAAAACAGCTCTGTTTCCATTTCGTCGCATCCATTTCATCTACACCGTGTGTACAGTCTCATGCCATCATCGGTGGTTTAGCTGGTGCACAGACAAGCCCCTCTGTAGCGAGCGAGCAGATTTAACGATCATAGTGCACCTTGATATTCTAACGCTGGAGTACCTAGAAGGTCTGTTCAAGGATGTCTCGTAAAACAAGCGAGAGACGCTACATCCGGTGCGACTATACCCTTTTCGGTAGTGCTGTTGCACGCCATGGCCCCGAACATCCGCGGCCCCACAGTCATGTCTATGATACAAAAAACGATTGAGCTTGCGTGCTGGAAAGGTGATGCTGGCGTCCGCGGATGTTGACGGATCTGCCAGTAGTTTCTAGTCGCGCCCGTGTGGCACACCATCACGCGAGCTCAAAACGCGAGGCATTATACTTTCCCTTAACTCCGTTTTTAACTTGTAGGAGCGTCATCAGTCGAGTTCATCCGGATCTATTCGAAGGCCACGAAGAACAGCAAAACGTGAACACAGAATCGCTCAAGACCCTGCACGCTGTGGTGGAGACACTCTCAACGGGTAAGCATGTAGATTCGGTTGACATTCAATTTTTTCTGCGTGACCAAGACGAGGCGGGGAATTTCCTGCACATCTCTCTGCGGCTCACCGATTCCCTCGTGCCGTTGTATGAGGCCTTTGGCGTTATCTCCCCAGAAGATGCGGAGGAGCTTCGAAAACAAGAAAATACCGATTCACGAAGCGTTGACGATGTGAATTTTCTGCAGTGGCTTGAGTCCACCATTCAGGTGTGTCAAGACTGGATCACACGTGTACCGCACACAAGTGTTGCGCTGCAAGCGTTTCTCCCTAATATGCACTTCTTACTCCATATGTTGCTGCCTGCGTAGGAAGCAACGGTCACTGCGGCGGACCTTGCGAACCAGAAGGGGCTGCTGTCACAGCTACAAGCCTCTGTCACCACGGAGTTCGACCTCGCGTGCGTGAAACTTGGGTCACAGAATGCGGCAAGCTCCGCGTCAGTGTCGGAAGTATTGGATCATATAGAGGCGCTCAACGTTGTCCAGGTGCAGTATCCAGGCCCAGATTGCCCCAACTAAGCTTGTGTGTCAGGTGCAAGCATGGCACAGTGGCCTGGCACTGAGTTGAAGCAGTGTCCAAACTCGAAACCCGCATTGACGAGCAGTCGCCTGTCTCACCTCGGGCCCATGTAAGGCTTTTTCCTGTGTAACCGCTGGCTCTTGTGGGCTTTTTACGTACGCATGCAGGCCATGTGGGTTTGTAGACCTCAGCTGGGGCGCCCCCGTACAGCATTTTGGGCAGCATCAGTGACCATGTGCAGAAACAAGCACACGATTTGTGGCAGTAGCAGTCATGGCGTTGACTAACTGCCGCAGAGCCCCCTTACCATTCACATACTCATCATCTGACAGACAGCCTGGAAGCTTAGTCCCCGGGAGCCATCTCATTCGTCTGCCCACCCACTTGTTTCACGTGTCAGCTACGCCTGACGCTATTCACTACACTCCCATGCTTCCAGTGAGTCAATTTTATGGTCACTGAGTGCAGCTCAGCTTCCAGCCACCGTGACATGTGTACTGCTGTGTCGCCACGCAGCCAACTCTCGTCACCATGCTGGGCCTCTGATCAGCGGTGTTGCCAAATAGTATACCTCCCGCACACTGCCAGCCACAGATGAGCTTATGCTGGCCTGTAGCACAGTCCGGGACCGCACAGATGATGCCACAGTGGCTCTAACCTGCACCAAATCTCAGACTGTCCCAACACCACCCACACAGATGCTGCCACTCCAGCGACAGATCGTCTTGCTACACCAACATCTGCTCAATCGCACACTGCCTGCAGGACGCGCTCCGAGCAGACGAGGAGGTGGCCGGCCGGCTGGCGGGGCTGACGCTGCGGGTGCACTGCCCTCGGCATGCCCCAATCCGCGACTACCACTGGGTGGACTTTGAGAGTGGCGAGGACTTTCACATCAGCACGCGCAAGTGGGCCGAGGTCGGCGCGGCGGGCGAGGTTGAGGTCGTTGCGCACCGCGCAGGCGTCTCGGAGCGGCTGCGGTCGCTGGACTTCAAACGCGCACACCAGCTGAGCGCTGTGAGCACGTTCTGGAAGGGCCGGCAGGATGCGCTCGCGCGCGCCGTCGCCCAGGTGCTGCGCGTGAAGTTTGTGTGGCCCGACGAGAACTGCTGCGAGACGGACTTTTGCATGTGGGCGGGGCGCGTGCTGCGCGACGAGTTGCTGTGCACTGAGCTTGCGGACGCGCAGTTCTCGTTCACGATGCTCGTGCACAGCGACGACCAGGCTCCGGCTGCGAGCTTCCTGCCAGCGTCCAGTACAGTGCAGGTGCACCACCACTGTTCGCCGCGGCAGCTGATGGAGCTGCTGCTGTCAAACGCCGCGATCGCCGCGAGCAGCACGTCGGGGGAGCGGCTCGAGACGGCGTCGGCGGAGCAGGAGCTGCTGTCGACAGCTAAGGCAGCGCTGGGCGCAAGGCATGTGGTGCGTATCTGCGCACGGGACAAGGGCGACCGGGTGACGACGGCGTTGCAGCGGCTGATTGACAACGCGCCTGCGATCAAGCAGCGCATCGACCTGCGCGGCGTGTGCTTGGCGATCGATGACAACTACCACCTCTGGGACTCGGGCTATGTGAGCATCCCGTATGATTTCGACATTGACAGTATGGCGGGGGAGGTGACAAAGCTGCTTGCGCCGGTCACGGAGGTGCCGGAGGCGGCGAGGATGTCAGAGGTAGAGGCCGCTGCGGCGGAGGCCGCCGAGGCCGCAGCTGCAGCCTCGGCGGCCTCCGCCGCCGCGGCCGCGGCATCAGTGGCGGCAGACGCGGCCGCTGCAGCGGCGCAGGAGAACGTAGCGGCAGAGATGGCGCGGGTGCATCCGGTACACCAAAGCGCAGAAGAGTTTATTGCCAACCTGAAGGACACCATGGACGGGGCGGCCTCGGAGGGGATAGCATCAGACAGCATGCTGAGCATGGATGGCGCTCCGGTGGTTGATGAGTCGCTAGCCGCATGGATCGAGGGTCAGGTGGGTGACCTGGGTGCGGGGGTGAGCACGTTTGCAGCCGGCGCATTGGCTCATTCGTCGCGCGTTCATGTCGAGCCCGGGGCTGGAGCACGGTACGGCGCTGCGGCAGAGGCGATGACGTCCGGCGTCACACCAGCGGTGGGTGTGGCGGACGCTGGAGGTATTGACGTGGATGCGATCGTGCCAGACATCCCAGACCATGTGCGCGCGGCGGCCGCGGCCGGTGGCGCAGTGCCCGGAGGCTCACCAGCAGAGCTGCCGGTGATCCCCCGGCCGTTTGCACTGCCGGAGGCTGACGGCGGGGAGGCGTGCTCGGGCACGATGATGGTGGGGCCGATGAGCAAGCTCGCAGATGCCGTGCGGCTAGTCAAGTCGAGGAACGGCGGGCTGCGACGGCGACGGCGGAGCGATGGCGGCGGCGGCCGGTTCTCGCCGTCATCCGTAGCAGCACATGCGATGTGGCCGGCGGCCGTGCAGCCGGCAGAGGTGCTGCACGACCTGGAGGACCTGCCGTGCGGCGTCGACATGCCAGTCGGGAGCGGCGACTCTGCGGCAGGCTCAGATGGCGGAGCCGGTGACCTGGAGACCACTGGCGGCCCGGCAGAGACACCCCACGACAGTCTGAAGGTGCTCCAGGAGCTGGCGCGAGGCGTTGCGGCAGCGACGCTGCCGATGCGCAAGCCCGCCGCAGCTGGGCCGTCGGTTTCGCCTGTTAAACGGCCGGCCCACGGCGGCGGCGCGGGTGCTGCGCTCGGGTCGCCAACGAAGCTCGTGGTCCGGCCCCCTGTTGCACCGCGCTCGCGCCGCAGCGGCGGCCTGCTGAGCGCTCAGTCTGGAGGCAACCGTCGGCACAGCGGGGGTGGCTTGCTGCGATGAGGCGGTTCCAGCCTCGTGGCGCACTGCCCAGTCCCAATGGTTCCGTACAATCCGCAGTCAACTGATGCACGATTGCACTCGTTTGCCGCGGCATATTGCGGCCCGTGATTTACTCAAAGAGCTGTTTTGCACGCTTTACCTGCCGTTTGAGGACACCCTGTGGGGATGCATGTTGGGCAAGTGCTGATGTACAAGATTTAATCTGGTGGGATCTGGGTTGTGAATGTGGCCGAGGGTGTGGGAAGGTGCACGTATGCTATCGGCTTGGTGCTGTGTGTGCACTGGAAGTCGGTGCAAGATTTGCAGGCTGTGTGATTGCGAGCTGAGGAGTGGGCTTGTGGTGCTGAGGAATGAGATGCGCTGGCGAGGTATGAGAGTGAGGTAGTTCGAGGACGGACGCGACAGGCTGCTGTCCCGAGAAAACGGGAAAAGAGGCAACTCAAAAAAGGCAACACACGCAATGCGTTGTTGCGCTTGCCTGTCTGATGAATTGTGTAGCGAGAGACTTGCGTAAAGAGTGGGATGAAGTCCCTTTTGTGGCCTTACATTCTGTGTAGGCTCGGCCTGGTCTGTGCAACAGGGGAATTACGCGTGTACTAGAGGGGTTACTGAGGTTGTTGAGGTGGTTTCGCAATGGTGGGACATGCGGGGGTGGCGGAGGTACTGTGCATCTCCACACGGTTTGTGGAGCTTCCATTTTCGAATGCAATGTAATGTGTACCCTCTATGCCAACGAGGTGGACAGCAGGACGTCCATGATGCCTCATTGCACAATTGCCATATTCAGATGTGAGTGTTGGTCCATGTCAACCAGTGCAACCATGTCCAGCAGTCACATGCAATCATCTTCATCTGTGTAGGCGAGGGGTGCAAGATCTCAGTCACATTCAGCATGATCAAACTTTCAGGGCCCTAGGGAATGATCACGTT
This sequence comes from Ulva armoricana, assembly GCA_032360965.1. Taxonomy (NCBI): domain Eukaryota; kingdom Viridiplantae; phylum Chlorophyta; class Ulvophyceae; order Ulvales; family Ulvaceae; genus Ulva; species Ulva armoricana. The sequence continues at coordinate 885,754 of JAUMHO010000013.1, forward strand.
TCGATCAGCAACTGTGGTGGTTATCACCAGTGAGGGGTTCACGTATGCCGATCGTTGTTTTCTGCTGCCATGTTTGGACGTACCTCTGCTCAAATACTATTTGCTGAGCGTTATAACGTGTGCAAGGTAGGAACTCTTTTGACAGGGAACACGCTCGTACGCCTGCTCCCTTTCCGCTTGTCGGAGTTTGCCCGTCTCCGTTGTAATCATAATAAAGGCTTGCATGTGTAACTGAGCCATGCTCGTGACCATGATCATGCCGCGGCTGCAGTCAGATGTATAGTAAGCAGTAAGCATGCCCATGCATATGCTGCTCGGTATGCGCGCTGCCCGGCATCACTCTGCGCTGCAGCCTCTGCTGAGCGCACCTGAATTTACGTGCATGTCTCGATCATGCCGCCGAGCCGCGGTTTCGGTTGGGCATTCAGGTGCATGTTTTCACAGACTTGGTTGAGGCAGATCACAATTGATACAGGCTACGCGGCTCGGGTTAATAGAAGTACTGAGGTGTTGAGTAGCAGGTAGAACAAAGACGTCGGTGTGGAGGTACAGTGTGAAAGGATGTTCCTCGTGCACAACATCCAGACATCAAGATTTCGGGCGTCAAGCCAAGCATTCCGAGGCTTAGACGTACGATGACATAGATACCCACATGAGCTATAGACTAAACATTAGGACCACTGCATACTGTCACCAGTAGACTCGACAACATGCCGGCTGAGGTTCTGAAGTACTCTGGGGCTGGTGGCGTCCGGTTGCTGCGCTACCTCTTCGATGCTATATATGACGCTGAATGCATCCCTAAATCCTGGAGGCAAGGGGTTGTTACACACGTCCCCAAGGGGGGTGACCCGGCAGACTGCAGCAACTATAGACCACTGACCCTGATGCCAGTGATAGACAACCTATTCGCGAAACTGCTGACCAAACGTATCCTTCACGCAATCACCCTCCATGACCAACAGTATGCATTCCGGCCGGGCCATGGGAACCTTAATGCCCTGAAAAACCTCAATACAGTCATACGTGAACGCACAGATGCAGGCTCCCCGATATTCGCATGTTTCTTTGACGCCGCCAAGGCATATGACTCTGTCCCACACGACCTCCTACTACTTCGGCTGGTACAAAAGGGTGTTATAACCGTGTACCGGGAAAGCATTTGCAGCCATCGACCGAATGTACAACGCCGCGACTAGTCGCGTCCGTGTTGGCGATGCCCGATCGTCACCATACCCGATCCGCCGGGGGGCCGCCCAGGGATGCCCTCTGTCGCCCCTCCTGTATGATAGCTTTAAAAAAAAAATTACTCCCTTCTCGATGAAATCACTCCCTTCTCGATACTCCCTAGCATCAACTTGTATAACAGTGGGAATTGATAACCGAGCCGCAAAGAGCTTGATAGAAGATCCCATATCAGCAGCACGTACGAAGCATATTGAGATTGTTTT
>JAUMHO010000013.1:887304-929947 GCA_032360965.1 Ulva armoricana
TACGGTACTGACCATGATAGACCAAGTAGAATTCGAACATGTACAGATGTGCCCGAGGACTGTACCCCTCCAAGTCCTTCGGAAACGGTCCCCTTGTTAGTGTCGAATTTCTGACATATCAGGACGTCAACACTGACGTGAACAAGGGGTCTGTGGGACTGGTAGCCTGAGGTGAGCCATGGCAGCCACGTGCACGTGCAGGTGTTCTCACCCTGTTCATGAAGACACACGAACGAGCGCGCAGGTCCATAGACGGCTATCGAATGCCAGTTGTGACGATCAAGGGGGACAGACAGACAGACAGACAGACACTAAACAAATTTAACAGCTGTCAAATATAAACGTGCTTCTGGTGCTCTCTATATCGTGCACGCGTATATATGCATGACCGAAAGAAATTTCTAAAGAAAGAAAGGAGGAAAGAAAGACAGTACAGTGATCTTAACCGGTTGGGCTTGCGAAAGATGAGATGCAACAGTGTGCAGCAGGTGTATCTATGATGCATATGAATGAACAGTCGGATGAATGGTGGGCTGCCTATAGCTAGAGGCCTAGGGGGGGGGGGCAGTACTACATAGCAGAAATAAAGAAGGGGTTGGAGGTAATATATATTACATATATGCATGGTGCAACAGTAGTACTGCATACATTAATGCACATGGCCATGTGATGACATCACAGGGCTATGTATAGAGAGGTACCTCTCTACCGATATGGGCACAGATGCATCATGCTATAACGTACAAGTGTCGAACCTGGCCAACCTATAATTCATCTTCCGCATGGCCATGCGGTTGTTACTTTATACAATGCTGTGTTGCACTCGCTGGCGGTCGAGTCCAACCGTATGTTGCAATTGCATACATAGGGACGAACAAGCAATTAATTATTGTTGCAACTCAGATCTAGAGTATAAGTTGCGACTGCGTGTCTATCCCTATCAGTAGGAGAACATGTGGGCGATGTCCGTTTGCGATTGACGATATGCACGATTCCTGTGTTCTTTAATTCATGCATGCGCTCTGGACTTTTGTTTACATACATGTTTTTGGAAACCAGACTTGCGTGGACGTGGACAGCCTGCTGGCGAACGCACGCGGCGTAGGCGGCGCAAGCGAAACTATATATGCGTAAGTACGCCACAAACATGTGGCACCGCTTGGGGCTGAAGACTTGACATCAGGCACGAACGCTTTGCCCTGCAGCTGTCACCTATCATGATTGCTATCACACGCCAGCTGCAGGAACCCAGCGAGTTTGCACAGATGCAGACGCTTATCTTCTCGTGCAGGCAGGAGCGGGATCAATTGGGCAGCACCTGTTGACTCTGACTCTCGAGAACAAGCTTCTCAGGAGCGCGGACGCGTGAGTGCGCGGCGCGAGTTCAGCGGATCTTGCATGCGGCAGCATGCATATTGCTGCAAGCATCCGTCAGCCGCTGGCGCAGTCACGAACTCCTGACACACTCAAGCTTGTTCACTGGAACACATGGGATAACCGAAAGTCGATGGAGACTATACATTGAATCGCAATGCATATGTTTCGACCGCTCGCCCGTGGCCGTCCATCGTGCATTGCGAACAGATTTCAGTGCGACGCAACGACAGCTGCAGTAGCCTGCCTGGACAAGTTTGCCACCTACCTACTTGCCGAGAGAGTGTCCTTATCCGCTTGACAGAGCACTCGCGGCTTGCGCGCAGCACGGCCATCGTTGATGTCATAGCTCTCCCGCACACGAGCACAAGACACAGGTGTCACACGTGTGTGACGCAGAAAGCGCTTGTGCTTGGGTCAGCAGGCCTCCAGTCTCGCAAGCATACCTGAATGCACATGTGGTAATTAATGCGTATCTCCTCCGTACAAGTACTGAGAGCTCGTCCAGGTTCAGCACCTGGCTATAGATGCATGCGCAACCAACCAGTTGCAGCAGCTTGATCTCACTTCAGTAAGCTAAGAGGGGACGTCTATTTGTTGTGCACCGCGGAAGCAGCGGGCAGACGTCACATTGCGTGGAGCCACTGATCTCGAGCACTAGTGTTGGCAACGGGCTCCCTACTCGAACACGGAACCAAGGTCGATCAGAGGCAACCGAGCACCATCAGCCCACGCGGAGGGCACTGATTGAGAAGACAGTGAAGGTGTGACGTCCGGAGCTGGTCAGACTGGGTCATCGTCATGTGCAGAGAATGTGAGCACTCTTGCGACACGACCCAAGCTAGCTGCGCGGCTGGACCTCCGCCGACGTCTCAGGCTGCGCGAATACATGCGCTGTGCAACGTGTTTGAAGTTTGATTCATCTCGCATGTGTTGAGAGCTGCGCAGCCCCGTTGACTGCTCGCTCTCAGAACACCCAGCGTCCGCTGCCTGAGAGCGCGGTCCGGCAACCTTGGACGCCTCGGCGAGATCGAACTCTGCTGTGCCGCTCGAATTGCTCATACTGACACATATTCACGGCCATCGCTGCGCCGGTGCCTCCCGGACAGGCGGTGTAGCACGGCCCTGGTGACGTGTGTGGGGCAAGGCGTAGGTATCGATGTAAGTGGATCAGCAGGCCACGCAGCGGGGTCATGGCGTGTTGAGATACCTCGTCCACACGTGCATGCGCATACCCAAGCACGCCCAGTCTGGGAACGTGTCCACATCCACGTGCCCGTTCTTGCCCCCGTTTGTCAAGGTTCAGCGCACGCGGCGCCTAGCTTGGCATGCTCATGAGCATGCTGAGGGATCACACGGAGCTACTAATGGTAATGGAGCGACGGGATCGTTGGTGTGGAGTGTTTGCGTGCGGCAGGCGCCTTGCATGCGGGTGTATGGGTCTCCGGTCGGGGGTCATGCGAGTGGATGAATCTGTTCACTCGTGTGCGACTATCTCGAGGGCTCTGGATCCTCGCAGTTGCTGCCGTGCGCGCTGACACTCATGCAGACTGTCTCTGGTTATGCAGCTCCCTGACATATGTCAATTGCCCTAGCACCAGCAACTCGGCCTGGATCATTGCCCTGCCTGCCAGGGCTGCTGTTTGCCTTGCAAGTTTACAAGCCTGTTTTTAGAGACAAGTGCCACCCAGCAGTGCACGTGGGTGGCACCTGATTTCGTATTACTTTTACTGCTGTTATTATTATCACAATACTTCTGGCTGTCACATGGCTCATGGCTGCCACATGGCTGCCACGCTGCCTGTGCCATCACCATGTCAATGTCCTCATGGATGCGGCGATGTAATCATACATACATGACCTTTCACAGGCACAGTGCAGCGCCTGCAGCGCCATATTGTTGCACACTTTATTCACGCTCTTGGAGCTTTGGTGCCCTATGTTAACAGCAGTTGTGGTATGTGAGGTGGTGCAGGAGAGTGGAGCTGCGTTGAAATTGAAGAGCAGTTCTGAAAGTGAGCTGTCTACCTGTTTTGAGATTAGTTTAATTTGGACGTTGTGTGTTGATGTTGAGGATGATTGATTGGTTGGTCTGTTTCGAGACCTGTACGCTCTTGCGTAAGCTCTTGTGCTCGTGCCCCTCTTCGTTGTAAGGGCACAGTGCAGCTCTGGCTGGACTCTATTCCCCTGCCGGCATCAGCATATGGGCACCATGCATGGTGTCCTCACACCTACCTGCAACTGCCTGCCCCAGCTCCATGTTCAGGCCTGCCCGTAGAAACTTTGTACAGCTAGCATAGGCAATCTTTGGCAACGACAACGGGACAACTTTTTTCGTGCAACAACCTTGCGTGAATGTGTGGAGGCAAACTGTACTGGCCGGTCCACCCTGGACTGGCTTAGTGAGTGAGTCCCAACCGACCCAGAAGCAAGCTCCAATTCCTGTCTTCACACCAAGCACACCCACCAGGGGCATGACGCACACTCAGCAGTGGAATGAAATCAGGGCATGCACCACGAGCACAACGCGTCCGCAATGGCTGAGGAGTGCGCTGTGCGCTGCCGCATGTGTCTACAGGTTGACACGGCCGGTGTGCCTGTGCAGACGCATCGCGTGCGCCGGCCCCTGCCTACGCCAGAACCCTACGCGCCCTGGACTTCCCCTCGGACCATCGTGTGCCCAAACCGTGGTCATCACACTGCCACTGCTCCCGCCGGCCCCCTCCGCCGCGCCAGTGCATGCGGTGAATCTCCATTGAAACGCCACTGCCGGCCTAGGTCTCCCTCCTGCTGTGCTGGAGGCACCAAAGAGAGGCCACCGAGTCCCACGCACGCGAACCAGCACAGCGCGCTGCACGCAGCGACCCCGGCAGCGCCATGCGTGTTGGCCGGCGGAGCCCGTTTGGGCGCATGGCATCCCTGCAGCTGACCTCCCGCAGACACCGTTTCTGCACGGGGCTCAACGCGGCTGCAGGTGTTGCGCTGGCGTTCGTGCTGTGCATGCTGGGGTACACCGCGTTGGCAGTCCGCAGGCCTGCAGTGGGGCCCTCCGGCGAGCCCGTCACCATCAGCGCCCGGCTCTCCGTCTTCACGATGGCCGCAGAAGGCGGGGAGGGCGCGGCCAGCGCGCAGAGCAGCTCCCAGCGCGACATCAACTCGTTATCCGGCAACAGCACGCGGGCCGCAACGACCGGGGCGGGCGTTCTGACGCTCTGGGACGCTGACGGTACCGGTTCCCACAGGAGCGCGGCCGAGGCGGCCGCATACGACTATGCACTATGCAAGGAGCAATCGTTGAACGGGGTACACATCAACCTGAAACATGCGCGTATCCGCCACAGCACTGCGCCGGTGCCCGGCTTGTCCGACGGCGTGGCCACCGGTGCGCTCACTGCTACGGATGTCCGCGACTGCTGGATGGTGGTCTCACCTGCGCAGCTTGGAAGGGCGCATGCACTCGCGATAACAGCTTGCCTTCCCGCCCGGCCAACCGCAGCGGCAGCCACGCACCCAGTGCCCCCTCCCACGCCCGCCTCTTGAGATCTCGCACCTCAGCCGTTGCGTGTGTGGTTGCTGCTGCGTGCTGCGCTGCGCTGCGGACCCGGGTGCGCCCTGACGGGGGCGAGGAGCCTTGCGGCCGCATGGGCAGTGGGGTGGATGTGGGAGCATGGGGGCGGGGCGGCTGCGGAGGGATTGTGGCGCTCTACTCCTCCTGTGCAGTAAGAGCGCGAGGGGGTGGGCAGAGGCAGGGAGGATGCTGCTAGCTGTAGGGGAGCATGGTTGGGCAGCGCCGGCCGGAATCATCGCTCAGCAGGCTCGTGGCGGCCAGCATGCATGGTTGAGAGAATGTCAAGGGTTTTGTGGTTTCCGGCGGTACAGCAGGGGACCCATGCATGTGCATGCATACTGTTCGCACAACTGTTTGCAAGCACACGCCAGCTGAGAATGAGCTGATAATGAGCCTCTCCCCGGGCATGCACCTTCTCCCACAACGCCCCCGCATCATCACGGCCCCAAACTGGCGTGCAGGTGTGTATGATGACGCCTACGAGGCGGTGGACACTGATTTCCAGAACTACAAGTTCCCGTTCCACGTACCAGAGAATCCTGGGGAGCGGACGTATGCTGATGTGGACTGGTGCCCGGGTAGCAATGAGCCCTCTGCGGACGCTGTGGAGCCCATCGACACGGCGTACCGAGCGCTCTTTGTTATTGGCGCGCAGAAAGCGGGCACATCTTGGATGAGTCAGGCCCTCTCTAAGCACCCGTCCCTTCTCTATGGCACCTCCATCCTCATGTGCGTTCCCCCGCCCGCTCCTATGATGGGTGGCTGGTCTGTATATGTTTGATCTGGTGGAGGGCTTGCAGTACATCGTCCTCGTGATCAGTCGGATGAGTTGGACGTACCCAATAAGCCCATCTTGTGGGGATCAGGGTATGGGATAATCCCTAACAACAGGTGTCCAAAAGTCAGGCTACATGTGTACCCCGGTCGTCGTCTCAGTGCCCGTTCTCAGGTCCCACTCGGACTAGGACTTGGCGATAACGTGGTATTGGTGGAGGACTGAACTCACAGTCTGCAGAGTGTGGCCAAGCAGTGGAGTTGACTGTGCTGCCAAATCCTGTGCTGCCAAATCCGGGCATGACCTGTGACAGCCTGTTGCAATCATGGTCTGTGGAACACTGGAAGGCCATGCACATCACATGACCAGCACCCAGTGCATGGATCTCTGGTGACTTCATGCATGGGCCATGCTGGCAGCTGCACCACAGGCACAGGTCAATAAATTGTAATCCACCAGCAATGGTGCCATGTTCGCATGCTTCCAATCAGGGCATTTTCCCCTGTTTTCATACCCATACACTGAAAGGTTGCTCTTGTGCAGCAAAGTTGCCTCAGCATTCCGACACTGTTGACATTCCAACCAGAACACAAACAAGAAACAACGACTCGGGCATCACGCCAACCCCAAGTGGGCATCGGCCACCCTGTTGCCCCGCATTCCAATACTGCTGTCAGAACAGACTAGCACCAGTGGTGCTGCTACCCCACCACGCTATGCCAACTTCTGCACTGCACCTCCTCTTGGAGACGAGGCGATCCGGCTCCACATGCAGCCCTTGCTCGCGCACCACGCACGACTGTGCCGACCGCTGGGCATGCATTCTCAGCACCAGACGCTGGAAAAGGACTAGCGGGACACCCAATTAAATGCACAGCAGTCCTGCTGTGTTGAGCCGGATCTCCCCTCACAACCAACACGACTGCATGCATTGTGAGGGCTTTCAGTCAAGTGCCTCAGCGTGCCCTCGACGGCTGCAGGTCCAAGGACGGCCCCAAGAAGGAGCTGCAGTTCTTCAACACGTGGCCCGCGCGCAACACCTCCGCATTCCTCTCCATGTGGAACGCGGACGACCTCGAGGCCATGCGCAACGGCACCTCCCGCAGGTTCCTCTTTGACGGCTCGCCTGAGTACCTCCTCAATGCGGCCGTGCCCCCGCGCATCAAACAGATGGTCCCCCAGGCCAAGATCGTCATCATCCTCCGGGTGCGTTCCTCGCCCCGCCCCTGCGCTGGGCGACCGCGATGCCACCATGCCAGCGCATCAAACTCGCCGTGCCGACGCCGCAGCCGCCGCCTCGCAGCGCAGCGCATGCATGCTCCGCCCACTCCCCCGCCTGGCGCACACGCAGCACACGACCTCGAGTGACGCACTGCACCCGATGAGCATGCGATGTTGTGTGTACTGCGTGCTGGCGTGGAAGCCGCCCCGGCTGGCCGCGCTGTGTGGCGTTCGGCGGGTGCCCTGCAGGACACATGCGTGTGCTGTCGCGCGTTGTGTCGCGGCGATTCCCAGAGCGAGATGTGCCCAACTCTCCAGGTCCTCAGGAAGCAGCACCCTGTGGGACGGGCGATTCACTGCATGCACCCGCTGCAGGATCCGACAGACCGGGCGTTCTCGTCGTGGAACATGATTGCGGAGTGGGACCAGTTCTGCGAGGACCTGCGCGCTCGCCCCGCGACCCTCTGTGTCGAGCACACCTTCCAGGACACCTTCCACTCGTGGCACAACAGCTTCTCTCGCCCCGAGTGCCGCTTCACTACCCCGGTGCGCCCCCCCTCCCCGGAGCCCCCTCGTGCGACGCGCGTGCTGCGCTGGCCATCCGGGCCGTTCACTGCACTGCCGATGCAAGCGGCACAGGGGCGCTCCCACTCTCTGTGCCCAAGCGGTTGCCGCATGGAGGGGCACAGCGTTGGTCTCGTCGCAGCTGCGACCGGCCACGGCGGTCGCAGCAACGTCCCCCATAAGGGCCGAGGCACGCATCGAGCTTGACCTGGACTCTTCCAAGATGAGCGTTTGCCTCAAGCTGACCCAGGAAGAGCCAGGCATACCTCCACGTGGCACCCCGCTGACACACAGCTGCAGCACACAAACTTGCAACCTGCAACTGCGCCCACACATCTGACACCCAAGTACCGGCAGAGGTAGCTGTACATCCGCTCTGGAAACCCCCCCTGCCGTCTCTCCATCACGCCCATTCTCGCCCTGACTGCTGAACTCATGCACCCATACCATGCACGAGCCCCCCCCTCCCACCCCCCAGCACGATGCTCAAGCCTGCAATCCAGCGCACGGTGCGAAACGCACCAGACCCGCGGGGGTGCCCAACAGCCAATCCGAAATCCAGGCAGCGGCGCAGCGGCGGCTCTCCTCATGCATGCCGGCGTGTGCAGGGGGCCAACGTGTCGTGGTGGGACTGCTTCGGCTGCCGGTACAACCTCTTCCGGTACAACGAGTGCTGCACGCAGCGCCATCAACTCGGGGAGGCCGTCTTCCCGTGCTATGGCGTCCCCCGTGGGTTCAGCGTCCTCGACTACTCCAGCTATGCCGCGCAGATCGCCTGGTGGCTCGAGTTCTTCCCCCCGGAGCAGATGTACATCATCACCTCTGATGGCCTCAAGGACCCCGCGAAGCAAGTTGATGTGCGGCTGCGTGCTGCGTGCTGTGCTGCGTGCTGTGCTGCGTGCTGCGTGCTGTGTACCGCTGTGGACCAAACGGGCTGATCCCCCGGCGATGAGCCGTAGCCGTCGGAGCCGACCCAGGCGGCCTGCGCGATCCCCAGATTCCCCGGTCGCATGACGCTGCGGTGCAGATTCTGAACGACCTGCTGGACTTTGTGGGGCTGCCCGACGTGCAGCGGTTCGACGGGTCGTCACTGTCGCCACAGATGGGCTTCAATGGAAAGTACACCACGGTGTCGGACGAGGACGTCGCGGCGAAAGACACCGTGCGCCTGTTCCACGCGCCGCAGCGCCGCGACCTCCGGGCCCTTCTCGCGCGATACTTTCCCCACGTCGACACCTCCGAGTTTGCCACGCCGCGCGATGATCTCGCCGACGGACCAGTGTATGGCCCCGCGGATAGTCCGGAATACTTCCCGGTGGAGGCTCCACTGCATGGGTTCGCAGAGGGCCCAGTTGACGCCCAGGCCCCGCTGGATGCGCCCCAGTAGCCACCCTCGTGGAGCTGCCACGCATGCGGAGGTTTCAGTCCCTGCACACCCCGGTGTGTGTTACTCGGAGAACCGCGATCTGGAAGAGATGCAGAGATGGGCAACCCCCCCCCCTTGCCGTTGGCATGCAGGGGAACCAGCCTGTATAGGCATGCATGTGCAGTTGTGCACATGCATCCACAGTCATGGGCCGAGGCATGCATGCACATTTGTGCGCCATGATGTGGCTGCAATTTTTGCTGCAATTTTTGCGTGTTCCCACATCCATGGCCCTTGGCATGTGTGGCATGAACCTGCGACTTTAGCTCAGGTGGGGCCATGAGCGGCGCAGCTCGTATTTGCTCGGGACGTGCAGCCGACCTGAGTAGAAGCCGTTTTCAGCTGCCGTGCAAGCAGGCGGGACTATGGCTCCCCACATGCATGCTTGGCCTGTGGATGTGTACCAGTGGAGCACGGGTGCAAACCAAATAAGGTGGAGGACCAACGCAGTGAAGCTGAACTCGCAGGGCTCATGCAGGTCGCATTGAGTGGCATTGAGGGTAGCATATACATCATGCGTGTGTGTAGCTTGTAGCGTGATCATCCACGATGTTTGTTGTTAAGTGGGTGGATTAGCTTATGGGGCTCATACAAGAGTCGTTTTGAGGGTTAGCATGTAGGTCATACGTGTGTGTAGCTTACAGAGTGAACATGCGTGTGTGTAGTGCATGTGTGGGGTAGGAATTTTGCTCGATAGTCCGTCAGTGTCAGTACTCCAGAGTGTAAATTATCGAGACATGTGCGAGCGAGATGATGTGTCATACTCAATCGCGTGGCTGCAATACTGCTGGTCTGTACATTGCACTGGGACCTGGGTCGAGTGGTGTATCACTGGGAGAGTTTAGGAATTCGAACCGATCAAACCCGACCCTAGGGCCTAGGACCATATTACCACCACCGTCTTGCTTCAGATGCATGAGGCATAGGCAGGGAGTATGCGACGACCTGTCTGACTGCGCATGCACTTCCTCACCAGAACATGTTGATGCTTTGGTTGCGCTTGCCATCTCCGCCAGCTCCGGCAATATCAGCACATGGCATGGGCAGACAGTCAATTCCAGCCTGCTAATGGTACTACTGAGGTGTCACTTGCCACAACATCGCTACGAGCACCACAGATACAAGTTTCACAATACGGCCAACACAAAATTGATCTGTTCGGGACTCAGACGCGAGTTGCAAGGCGCGCTGTGGCACTCCGTGCACCCACAGAAGGAGCTCTACAGCAGTTGTGCATGGCAGCAGCCCTCGCCGACATCAAGATGCCTCGCATGCATATTATCATCTTGCCGGTGAGACTAAGCAACAATAAGGGGGTGACGAGTGAGAGCAAATCTTAATTCTGAAACCGGGAAGTCTCCCTCGCAATGCGTGGCCGGGGGCCGCGACGAAGGGGTTGCTCTGCCGGCCACAGCGAGGGAATGGGTTGCGGAATCCAACGGAGTAGACACCCAAAGCGCAAAGTGTGTTTAGTCATCGACCGATGCCTTTCCACCCATAGCATATAGTCAAGCCATGACAAGTCGACCATCATGAACAACTCTGACATCACCCCGCGGACTTGCATGGGGATGCTGCCATCAGGGCCCCGCAAGGCTTACACAAAGTACACGGCAGGCTTCTTTGCACCTGTACATCTTATTCCTTGATATACAAGGCCTGAGGTGCAGTGTCGACGTGCGGTCGATGTTCGGCTTTACGAGAATTCATGGTGGACACGCCCAGTACGCACAAGCAGGTGCGGGAGATGCATGCACACCCGATTCCAGAGCGGTGTGGTGCCGGTCACCCAACATGCGTTACCAGTATAACCCAGCTTTTGAAGTTGCGAAGCCCTGTCCAGAGCATCTTCCGGGGAAGCCAAGATACTAGCAAGCGATCGCGAACAACACGAGCGGTGCAGATTTCAATATTGCAGGTTGCCGTGGTCGATCCTGGTCGCAGACACCGTCTCAGCTGGGAACAATGTTATCTAGAATGTGAAGATGTAGGTTCCTGGATCGTGGTGTTCCCTGTTAAGTCGAATCGATCTTGATTTCTCAGGGGCTCGAGTACTCCAGACACGACCTCGGAAGTTCCTGTGGTGCGCGCGTCCAACCAGAGCACCGGTGCGCCACCGATGGGCTCTGAAGCTAATCTTGTGTGCCACTCCAGCTGCTTCAAAGCCAGTGATGCGCGCGTGTACACAGTCCATGCGTGAAACCGCAGCTGGATGCCGAGCTTTGTTGCCAACGACGTCGAACGACGTCTCGAACGCCCGATGCAAACGTGCGACCCAACAGATGGGAGGTGCACAAAAATCTCCAGTTGCATGGCGCGCTCAAGATGCCGTGTGCGCAAACCAGCGTACGGTTTCGCAGACAAGACGTTAGTGGGCTTGTTGTGCATGCATTTGGCGCAGGCCGAGTCAATCTTGTCGTCCACTGAATGATCACTTAGTGCTGTGCAAGCCTGCGGTGACGCCCTTCCGCGACGCAGCAGTTTGGCATCACGAACGTCACGATCGCACCCTGTGAACTTTGCATCGCCGACCTGACTGTCGAGCTCGCACGTGAGCTGAAGCGCATGCCTTCCAACGGTAGCCTGTCGCCACCTGTGACCGCATGCATCAGTGAAAACAACACTATGAAGGTGTACAATGGGCAATATGAATGGCATCACGGATACACACAAATGACGTGAATGCCATTGCTTGATGCGACGGAATCTGCGTCTCCTGGTAAAATGATTAAAAAAACGTGCCTGGCAAAGTGTGGGTCCATTGAGGAAGAGGGCAAACAAGATGTGGGTGATGTGCTGGCAGGCAGTGTCCACTGTTTGCAACCATTTGTTGAATACCCATCTGAAAATGCATCCCTTCGTATCGGATGTGTTGGCTTTGGAAGGCCTGCTAGCTAAATATAACACTGCTGGCAGGCGTTGAGAGAGTGCAGCACCAAGGTGCAAAGGGAATGATTGGAGGATAAGGGGTATCACGACGGCGGTGGGGTCGCTTCCGGTCTCGAACCAGGTAAAGGCCCAATTGGTTCATAGCCATGGCTCATACCCCTGCATCAAGGGTCCTTCATGTGACTGTCCTGTTTTCTTTGTAACAGTACATAGCCTCTCGTTGTAATCGGCAGTAATAGTCCAGCATAGCACAACACAGTGGTGTGAGCATGTGCATATTACCTGCGCCAAATGGGAGTAATCGGCCAAGCAGGCCACCACTTGAGCCTCAACTGACCTCAGCATCCGTAGCAGTGTAGACACATGCCAGACAGGGACAACACCTTTACCGTGCGGCATTACCACAGTGGCAATGCAGATTCAAACAATCTCGTGCAATCAATTCCCTACTGTGATTTTCCTCTTCCCAATCCAAGGCACCAGTGGCTACCAGGGTACTGGACCTTAACATCGGTAAGTGTCACATTTACATTTACATTTTTTACATCGGGACCACGACACAGCGTGCCCCGTACAGCATGCGCACGATGCGCTGCCCCAGGCCTGCCCTGCACACACTGTACGACGCCGCGCTATGCATGGCGGTGAGGAGTTCACCATCACCACCACCCCGCAGCTGTCCCTGCAGGCACATCGTTTCATACTCGGCCCGGCTGATCAAGAGCGGCAAAGACGGACGCTGCCGTCCAGCTGCGCTCGGAGTGCCGAGACTGCCTACCACGTCAGGAGCATAGGTCGAGTGTGGATACAGTCGGTGCTTGAGCTCACGAGCACTCTCTCCCTTGGCATCATACCAGCTCCCGTCGCTGCCCCCACTTGAGCCAAGCCCCCACCAACATTCTCCGGCAGCTCTACCGCCCAGCTGCATCGTCCCGCGCCGAGCAGCTGCCGGTCGCCCCTGACGAGTGCACCGCACGCGACCCCGGCCGGTTTTGTGGCGATACGGCCGCACGCCGACATCCATGCGTTCGGCGCGGTACAGCCCCGCGGCCGGCAGGTCCCCGTTGCAGCCCCACTGGATGCTGCGGTGCGTCGGCCGCCGCGGCGCCCACACCTGCGCGCTGCTGGCGCGCTGCATCACTCTCTGCGTCACTGCGGCGGTGCTCCTCGCAGCGGTCGGCATGCCCTCTCTCGGAGTGTCAAAACCCTGGCACATCCACCGCATGCCGCAGCCCGCCACCGCCACCGATGCGACGCCCACCCCACCACTGGGCGCACTCTACTCGACAGCCGGCACTTCGCCCCAGTCTCAGCAACCAAGCACCGCAACTGCTGATATTGGAATTTGGGCTGACGAGGCGAGCAGCACAGCGCAGCACAGCATGAGCAGCAGCGTGGCACCGAGCTCTGATGCTCCCCTTGCAGCACAGGCAGATACACTGTACGAGGATGCATCGGTGATGGCCATGGGGTCCGTGGCTACGGGTGCACCACATGCTGCATGGGAGCAAGAGGAGTTCTCAGGTCAGAACTACTTCAGCGAACACGAGCACTCAGACGGGCCGGACATGGCGTCTGTCCCCGCAGATCCAGATGGCCCTGGAGGCTCTGATGGTGTGAGCCACACAGTACCTGCACCGGAGGCGGATGAGGCGCTTCGGGAGGCAATGGCCGGTGGGGGTGCGAACTCGGATAGCTTCGGGACCGGGTTCCTGAGTGCCTTTGATGGGATTGAGGATGTGGCGATTGCGGAGGGTGTGCCGCAAGGAGCGGCGGTGCCCGCGGTGGCTGCCATGAGCCCCGATGCGGCCGCGGCCGCGATCTCTGGGGGGCTGAAGACAGTGGCGACGGCGGGTGGCACGGAGGCTGAGGCGTGTGCGATGATGGAGGCTGGGGAGAAGATATTCCATTTGCGGATCAGGCACAGCACAGCTGCGGTGGCGGGGCTAGCTGATGATGCGGACGGCGGTGCGTGCGTCGCTGAATGGCTTGTGGCTTGCGGAGAGAGCGTGTTGGCTGTGTACATCTGGTGTTGCATGCACCGCCCGCTGTGATTGCCATGCTTGGCTTGCCACGCTCTAGCATGCTGACACCTGAGTGGTTGTCAACTTGGCTGCGTGGGGTGTGTTGCTTGGTCTAGTAGCGAATGCAAGCAGGCTGAGACCACATCCACGAGGGTGAGTGGGTTGGTTCATGGGCTGCCGCCCACTGAAGCAGAGTTGTTTGAGTTCTGACTGATCTGAATCTCTGATCTCAGTGCCATGAGCAATTGAATTCCTCTGTGCCTAATGCGTGCTTCCTTGTGTGCAGAGAGTACTGAGGTTGCAGCCCAAGTTGACCCCGAGACCTACAAGTTTCCGTTCCACGTTCCGGAAACCCCCGGAGAGAGGACGTACGCGGACATGGATTGGTGCCCCGGCAGCCTGGAGCCTCCTGCAGAGGCTGTGCAACCCATCGACCCAGCCTACCGTGCCCTATTCGTCGTCGGAGCACAAAAAGCCGGCACGACATGGCTACATAACGCTTTGTCATCACATCCTGCCTTGGTAACAGGAGAGACGCGCATCGAGTGCGATACGAGCTTGAGCCGTGCACGTTCACTGTATGCATTGAGGCTGTCGTATGCGTCGGCGCGGCAGCGTTCACGTGACTACCATCGCGCAATGTTTCTTGTTTCAACCGCCGTGGCATCGCTTGTAGCTTTCGTGTGGCAAGCCCTGCACATCCTGCCATGACAGGTCCGCCGGATCTGCCCAGTGCATATCTTTGACGAGCTAACCGGCTGACGTCTGGATGCATATATCTTCTGGGTCGTGGAAGCTGTTCTACATAATGCACCCAGTCTGCGCTGTGAATGCATGACCATGCATGCAAAGTTTCAGCCATGCTCACCAATTGACAATGCGCACCCAACCAACACTATATACCCTAATCCGGCCTAATCGCATCCCCGTTCAGGCGTGTCAGGCTACTTGTTTCACATCCACAGGCAACTGTGCACTCCCCAAGTCTTTGACCACTGCACAGCCACATACGTTGATCACGCAATGACAGGTGGTGGCAATTCACGGGCCTGTACTAAGCCACTCCCATTTCCAGGTCCCGGCAAGGCAAGGGCTACAAGGAGCTGCACTTCTTCAACTCGTGGCCCGCGCGCAACACCTCCGAGTTCCTCTCCATGTGGCCCAGGAAGGAGCTAGCTGCCATGCGCAACGGCACCTCCCAGAAGTTCCTCTTTGACGCCACTCCAGAGTACCTCCTCAACGCAGCAGTGCCGCCCCGCATGAAGCAGATGGTCCCCCAGGCCAGGATCGTCATCGTTCTGCGGGTGCGTCCGCATGCTCTGCTGGTACCGCCGCATGCTCTGCTGGTACCGCCGCATGCTCTGCTGGTACCGCCGCATGCTCTGCTGGTACCGCTGCGCACAACACTGAGGAACAGCCTTGACATGCAGCCCTCACCGCACCAGAGGCAGTCATTCGCATGCATGTAGTCTAGACGACATAGCCGCTCAGTCCAATTGGAGCCTCACCCGCCACCTGCGCCACCTGAACACACGGAAGGAGCGGACTCGGAGGGACACCGTATGGAAGCGTTGCTCCATGTTTCTTCATGGTTGCTGCATTGTGGCTCCATCGTTGCGAGATCTCGACGGGTAAGCATGCACGGCCATCAGCAACACGACTCATTCCACCAGGGCACATGCTGCTGCCACGACACAGCCGACCACGCCGGCGATGCGCAGCAGAGCGCTCCGCGCAGCTTGTATGTCACACTACACGGCAGGGGCCATCCGCAGGCCCTCCGCGCGAAAAACAAAACAAACATGTACAACGTAGTGTCGGCAAGGCACAAGTAAGTGACCCAGCATTCCCCCAATCACTTCTTGTGAGCCAGACCCCCTGTATGCTGACATCCGTATCCTCCCCCCCGCCCTAACCGTTTCCAGCATCCGGTGAGTGTACGTGCGTGTACTGGGGTGCGTGCATGGACGATGTAAACGCCCCGCCCGGCCGTCTGCAGGAGCCAACGGACCGAGCGTTCTCCTCATGGAGCATGACGGCCGACCGTAAGCGATTCTGCGACTCGCACAAGCTGCCCCTGTCGCGGCTGTGCGTCGAGCGCTCCTTCGACGCCACCTTTGCTTCCTGGTACAACAGCCAAGACGACCGTCCCGAGTGCCGCTTCAAGACCCCGGTGCCCCCCCCGCCCCTTGATCAGTTCTTGCACGGTCGACCACCTCACATTGCATGCACAGGCAATACTCCCGCCTGGTACCCAGCTGCGGATCTAGCACTGCGGTGGTCATACTTACCAACGCACGCGTGCTTTCCCATACACGGCATGTGGCGGTGAGGCACACCTCAAAGACACTGAAGCGTACGCCTGGGGTCTACATTCGTCCAACTTTCCATGCGCCTGGCCTCGGGCATGCATCCACACAAGTACACACGGCAGCCAACACAACATCAACGTGCCCCTCACATCTGTGCCACTGCAATCAGCGCATGACCAGCATGCATCATGGACAGCTGTGGCCCACACAGGTACCACACCGGCTGTACAGGGCGGCACGACACGCTTGCTGTGCTCATGCATGCCGGCGTGTGCAGGGGGCCAACGTGTCGTGGGGGGACTGCTTCGGCTGCCGGTACAACCTCTTCCGGTACAGGGACTGCTGCGCGCTGCGGCAGGAGGTATGGGAGGCCCTCTTCCCATGCTTCGGGGAGCTCCGCGGGTTCAGCGTGCTCGACTACTCGAGCTATGCCGCGCAGATCGCCTGGTGGCTCGAGTTCTTCCCCCCCGAGCAGATCTACATCGTCACCTCTGACGTCCTCAAGGATCCCACACAGCAAATGAAGGTGCTGCTCTCCGTGTTCCCTCTGCTCTGGACCTCGAGAGCTTGTCGCGTGGTTTGTGCCGTTCGGGCTGCACACTGACGAGGTTTGCTACAGCCACCACATGGAATTGAGGCCAGTTGATGTAGCGGCAGTCTATCTGGTGCCTGCTGAAGTATGTTGCCCTGAAGCACGGCCTGTGCTTCATTTCGGTGTCTGTTTCAAGCCTCTTCATCCGCAGCAAGCTGGCGACTTTGAGCGACCTGCAGGTGCTACATGATCTGCTGGACTTTGTGGGCCTGCCTGATGCTCCACGCTTTACGCCGTCGGCTGTGAGGCACAGCTCCGCATTCAAGGGCAAGTACCATGTTGTATCTGACGACGATGTCACCTCCAAGGACACAGTGGCTCGCTTTCATGCCTCGCAAGTCCGCGACCTCCGTGCTCTGCTTGAGAAGTTCTTCCCGCATGTGGACCTGGTCGGGTTCCCCTAACCACTGCATCGCATCATCCCCTGCTCAAGCAACCGGGGACGGTGCATGAGCATCATGCCGCATGCAAACAGACGTGCAAGCGGCCATCGCACGATCCCGCTAGTAGTCAGGTCGAGGCAGCCCTGTTGCCATGGTGAAACTGCTCACTTCATGGGTTGCCTTGTATGGAAATGGCAGCTGTGGAATGCAGCTAGTTTGTCACGTGCTAGAAGGCTGATCCAATAATTAGACGGACCTGCCGCCGTCCGGGATCACCGGCCAGGCCCACCTTGCCGGCCCTTTTCTGATTGTGACCCAGTAGATTGATATTGCTTGCAGTGGCATGAGAAGTTGAATGCTGGGAGACCCAGCTGGCCACAGAGGTTGGGCTGCAGTAGCCACAGCACACAGCGCAGTACCACGTGGTGTGACTGGCTGCATTAATGTCAAATAATAACGTTACCCCTTGCGTCTGGTGATTCACAGTACGAGAGCCTGATGAGTGGGCAAGTCAGGAGGACGCTGCATAGGCCATCGATGCTGCATGCCTGGACTAGAGAGGAAGGTGTAACGAGTGCAGGTTATACAATTCATGGTCGGGTATAGCTTGCGAGGATCTGGCCACACCCCACTGTCTGCATGTACACACCTCGAGGCGCTCCTGACTGAATGTGGGTCATCCATTCAATGGGCCTGGCTACATCAGATCGACACATAGAGGGGTTGCATGGCGACAGTCTATACTGTGTACCCCCAAGCATGCGACGCCTTGTCGGCTATGGTTTCCCTGTTTCCCCTCTCTGGCCGTACGTACACCTATAAGGGAGCTGTGGTCGATGCCTGCCTGGGTTTGGCGTGACTCCCGATTTGGTTTGAAAATAGGCTGTGTTCACCAGACAATCGAACAGGGCATGGTGAGGTAACTAGTAGTGACCTTTTCTGACCAGCACGCC
Source organism: Ulva armoricana (assembly GCA_032360965.1). Classification (NCBI taxonomy): domain Eukaryota; kingdom Viridiplantae; phylum Chlorophyta; class Ulvophyceae; order Ulvales; family Ulvaceae; genus Ulva; species Ulva armoricana. The sequence continues at coordinate 905,386 of JAUMHO010000013.1, forward strand.
GCGTTGTCATCAAAGCACTTCTATACGCCGTTCCGAGCGCTTCAGCTCAGCACTCACCCGTGCGTCCTTGCCATGGCGTACATTGTTTATCGGCTGCGCCCTGTCTCACTTGTGTATTGTCCACTGGCCAGCCAGTCGCCTGCTACGGTTCAACTGGTCATTTAATACATGGGGAGCCCAAACGTGCATCTGAACCGTGGCCTGAGCAGCTCCAGGAAGCCGTGAGCTAGGGAGAAGGTGCTCAGTGCGAGGGTGAGCACTTCGAGGCATAACATGCTCATCGCAGTTTTCAGTAAATACACAGTCTACAAATCCCAGCCTCAGTCCTGATATATAGTTCTATGCCTTGGTCATGGATGGTCTCTGGCTTGATTGAGTCGCAGGCCAGTCTGTCCTCTATTGGACATACTGCCAGCACGCCGATCACATGACACACGTGAATATGCATTTCGCTCCGGACCGCATTGTTACATGTGATCACCACCGCACTCTGCACCGTTATCACTGTCCTGCGTTGGCATAGAGTCGGATGGCACAGGCACAGCCATGACCGTATCATTGCGAGCACATGCAACGGCAGCACGCTGGTCAACACCCCCATCGAGGAGGCCGCTCAGTCCTCCTGGGTGTCCAGCAAGTGTGCGGAGCCGGCAGATTCAGGCTGCCGATCGATCAGACCATGGGCCTCACAGAGCCGTTCCAGCATCTTGAGCCAGGCAAAGCGCACATCGAACTCCATGTCCACCCAGCAATTCACAGCGATGACGGCCTCCTGGTCAAGCTCATCCTGCTGGACATAGTGGTACCACATGGCCGGCAGGTAGAGGACGTCTCCAGCATTCACTGTCACCTGCACACCGTCCAGGTTTTTGGTTTTTATTCACACAGGCTTGCACTCTGCGCGGTTCCAGAAGCGCTGAACCCAAATGCATCGGCCAGTGCGGCCCAAAGTAGTCTGCAGCACATGTCTGCAGCACACCAAAGAGAGAGAGATAGAGAAGGCGAGGCACGGAGATGGTGTATCATGCATATCGGGAGATTGCGAATGCCATCACAGAGGCCACAGGGACTGGTACTGGCAAGGCGCAATGTGAGGTGCATACAAGAGAGAGCCTGCAAAGCGAGCGGGTACCCTCATTCACATGCACTTGCATGCGTCCTAGTGCTGCATCTCGTCGTCCTCGAGTTCAGATGCTTGCAGAGACTGTCAACAGTGGGTGCGCGAAGGGATAGTAGGTACGTGCAGAGACAGCAGGTGCATGCCTGCAGTGGACCCGGTCCTTGGAAGTACCGAGGGTACAGCCTCTGCTGCAGTTCGAGGGACTTGCCACCGGCTTGAATGGCCTCCACATCAACTGGGCACCAGCGAATACGGCTGTGTTGATCGGTGAAGGAGAAGCGTCCATCTCGGAGCAGCTTCTGTTGGTAGACGCTCGCAGCCTGGAGCTGCATGTAGGGCAGGCTACTTGGCGGGCGCAGCGTAAATGTCTTGCAGCCAGAGACGACTGCGTAGATGTTCTCGTAGTGATCCTGCACACATGCAGCCCCGTGTGTCAACTGTGCATGCCATCGCCGATAAGTTTTGACCTTGAATGGTACGACTATGGCACTTGCATGACAGGCCCTTGTAAGGTTGTGCTCAAAGATTGTCTGCGTTGGAATGGTCAAACCAAGGTAGCTTGCATGCTTGGGAATTGCCATCGTGCAGTATACAGCCGCAGCAACGGGTGAGATTGCATGGCACGGTGACATGTCAGCAGCCGATGCAGCCATGTTCTTCGGCTGATGCTTCTAAGCATGAACAGTTAGTAGACTTTGGTGGCAAATGAATGGGACCCCAGGATGCACGGTCGCACTTGGCCTGGTTTCAACAGCCAGCATGACCACAGGCCTCCTATATTTTCTGACATTGTGCTTCAACTGGCCACGCATACGGCTCACGTCTAGACATCACACACAGGCGTTGTGTATAACATTGAACAATGAATTTGGTGATTTGGTCATACCTTATGGTATGTGGTAGTTGAACGCTTATCACCGATCCAGAGGTTGACCGCATCAGGCTGGCTAGCTCCAAATCCGCCAAATGCCCAGGGGAATGTGATATCGATATCCTCAGCTAAGCTGGCAAATTCCTGTAGATTGTTGTTCTGGAACTGGACGGAAGGGACAGGGGATGGTGCATGTTTAGACTGCCTGAACGTTCTGACAAAATCCGCCATGGTCATCTGCCTGTTATCCGGCAGAAGAAACCTCTGAGACCCATCAGCTTGTCTGTGAGTGCTGTCTGCCTTACCATCACATGTGAATGAACAGGTGACCGGAGCAGCTCCCATGCGGTCTTCGATGTAGTCCAGGTCCCACGCTCTGATTGCAGGCCAGTGCGACACTGCCCCGCGAATGACACATGGCCTGTTGTGGGAAACAAAATCATTATGCCATGTAGTGCTGTCTGGGATGGCGTGCAGCTCCGCCACAGAATTGTAAAACTCATAGTCATGGATGTCTTCACCAAGCTGTTCTATCGCAGCAAGCACCTCATCCGTTTGCTTTCCCATGGCAAAGAGTTGCAAACATTAGCACCAAGTCAAAGTTTTCATCAGCGCTACCATATGCCGGGGAAAGCATCATTGTCAGGGCGCCCTCTTGCGTTCATGAATTTATGCTGCCCCGGCGCGCGATGTCATTGACGGCCGCTAAAACTAAAACAATGAGCCCTCAATGTTTCCAAGGCTACAGGATATCGCAAGCAGACCAATGCTCAAGATCGCTTGCACTGAGCATGCTGAAGCATTCGGCCCATGTGTATCGGCACTGAAGCCACTTTTATGATCACAAAGCCAGGTAGCCGTTCTCTCCGCGCGCGTGCAGTGTCCTGCTTGCTGCAGATAATTCACAGCCTATAAACCATGGTTGCGATCTGACACAACCATAGTCGCTCTCAGGCTTCCGGGTGGCCTGACCGATGTGGTGTGCTCCGACGGCGGCCGTTCCTTGAGGCAGGACGTACAGACAAAGGGTATCTCACGATGGGCGATAAGTCTGGCTTATTTGATGAGGAGTCAGATCAGGATGATCACGGTGCTGCCGATGCACAGCTTCAGGTCAACGAGGAGTACGCCAAGCGTTTCGAGGTGCGCCCTGCCCAGGGTCATGCCTGATGCTTCGTCAAGTTAATCCGCTGATATGAGGTTCAACAGCTGACAGAGTTTGCTCCTTGTAGTATAACAAGAAGAGGGCAGAACTGCACAGACTGCAAGAAAAGCATCCCGAGGTTGCGGCGCGCATTCAGGCCCGTGGGCTGGATGGCAACACTGACCAAGAGGAAGCAACCACATCGGAAGAAGAGGTGAGTTTTGTTCCTACTGGCAGATGCGCTTGGATGGCAGGGCACGTGATGATTCATCCGGATTCCCCTTCGGGAGCATGTCTATGACCGATTATCCTAATCTGATGCCTACTGCATAGCGGTCCATTCCCGGCGGCCGAGTTCGATCTGTTCGTGTTCTCTGCATATGGTAGGGACCGCTACCAAACTGATGGATGCAGTGCAGGATGAAGGCCAGTTGAACGCAGAAACTGAACATGAATGGACACAAGCACTGCTGAAAATTCGCAAAAAGGATCCATCGATTTATGACGCTGGTACAAGTTTGTTTCATCATGGCCCTTCTGATTCATCAGGAGACAGCGATGTGGCTGAGAAGGTCAAGAGCGACAAGCCCCAAAAGTCGAAGAAAACGCTACGCGCCATCTTGTATGATCAGGTTTGCATCCTAACTTCCCCACACAAATATCCTCTGCCTTAATCCTGAGCACAGTGCAACTTTGTTTTCACATTAGCACCTCATTGGCCATTCATCACTATGTGTCCTCATTAGAGTTCCTGCCTCGTGCTATCCAAACCATGCAGTTCTCCCATACAGAGCAGGCATCAGCATATTGCACCAGCAGATTGTGCTAGAACGGGTACACCATTCCTTTGTACAGAGTGCATCCCCTTGTGATGGCACTCAACTATCATGCACCCAGCACTGACGGCTAGAGATACGCAGTAATTGTGTACCAACTGCCGCTACTGCCTGGTGTTACCGCCTGGTGCTTTGTTTCTTCAGCGGCAAAGGAATGTCAGCATGGCCTCCAACTCGAAAGCTCATGTGTCCGTACACGCAGTGAAAGTCGAGGTGATGTTCAGGCAATTGCGGACACGGAGGGCCGTCAGGACGATGTGGACACTGACATGGACCGCAAGCGGCGCCTGCGTGCTGACCGCGCCGAGGCACTCGCGTACGACCCAGAACAACGTGCACTGCGGGACGCGCTCGTCTCCCGGATGCATACTGGAGATGGAGGCGCAGAAGACAGCGGCAGTGGGGAGGCGGATGACCTTGGAGGCCTCACCGTCCGCCAGCGCGCTGCCCCCGACAATGCCACAGTGCGGCCCCTCCTGTCCCTCTGCGCTAACCCGTTTCGTCTATCTCGTTAAGGTGGCGACGTGCGCGGTTACTGCTGTGTGCACTTGTTACAGTCAGTGCCGGACAGTTGCTATTGTATTTCTTTCTGTTTGCCCTGGGCGTGCACCGAAGCTTCCACCTACACCAACTGTTTCACCCTGTCTGTCTGTGCCCGGGGTGAGTCTGAGAACAGCTCCTCTGCATGCCATGTTCCCGTCGTTGCTTTGTCAAACACCCGAGCCTTATTTTCACAGGCGCCCGCCTCGCACGGTATTCCACATACCTGTGCACGTGCTGCATCATCCTGCCTGACATAGAATGAGTCGCGCTTCCACCACAGTCTGCAGTGGTCCGTGTGGTTCTGATCCCCTCTGTGGGGTACCCAGGTTGGTTAGATGTGCAGCACGCATGCATGTTTACAGGCCAGCCGTGCGAGCAGGAGCGCGCAAGCGCAGTGCCGGAGGCGGCCGCTGCTGCCGATCTCGACCAGTACTTTGCGGTTCAAGACGACCTGCCCGGTGGCGACGCAAGCTTCCTGCGGGACTACTTCCGGCGGCGGCTGTGGAAGGAGGAGGGTGATGATGGTGGCGAAAGTACTGCCGCTGCGCTGCCCGGGCCACCTGCTGGGGGGCTAGGGCGCCCCATGGCTGAAGACGACGAAGATGAGGAGTTCCTCAACCGTGCAGACCAGTTTGAGCACAAGTATAACTTCAGGTGTGCTTTGACCTGATCAGTCACTGTGTCATGAAGTATTGTTCCACATGACTACAGGGCCCAACAGTAATCCAACTTGTCCACTGATTCACATGTCAGATCATGTTGCTTTTGTGAAGCTGCATGTGCCGTCTGTGTAACATGGATGGTGCATTCTTTAGTCGCTCCTCCACCCATTGATTGGATCTGCCTTTCCTTGACATGTGGATCGGTTGTCAACTTTGTTGCCATGTCATTGCGGTGTACGGATGTCTGAATCCAGCAGTGTTGCAGAATTTGTTTGGGCACAGACCAACATGGTCGCCGGCACAGTCAGTTCCTGCAGCCGTGCTGGAGGATCAACGATGCTGGGTCCTAATGAGTCGCAGGAATTGACCCCTGGTAGAGTGTGCAGGTCGGAGGAACCAGGTGGGACGGCCATCAGGACGTACCCGCGACAGATTGAAGGCCTCGCACGACAAGAGGACAGCCGACGCAAGCGGCAGCGTGAGTCGAAGCTGAGCCGGCAGGAGGAGCGAGAACAACAGCGGGCCTCTGAGGTGAAGCGCCTCAAGAATCTCAAGAAACAAGAAGTCGGAGACGCGTGCGCACCTCTTCCCCCTGTCGTCGTCACAGAGCCCGGCTTGTGTGCACGTCACGCAAGGCTGCAATGACCATACGCGGGCTTCATCGAGGCTTGTGACTCGCACTTCCTCTGCCTGTGTCACCCTGACCCCCGATGAACGGGGTTACGGTCAACCGTGCACCCTACCCCCGTGCAAGCCGATGCTGGCTCTGCCAGGCGAGCACTACATGATACATTTCGATTGGCAATTCCTTAGTCTAGGCTCATTCCAGTCGCATATATTCGCAGTCAAGTCCTGTGTGTGTCTGATCTTGGGCATGTCTCCCCTGTTCTGTTGTTCTGCTGGTGCAGAGCATGCACGTTGTGGTGAGCTTTGTGGTTAATCGGGTAGCCTCAAAAATTTGCATGGGTGATAGCAGGGTGCTGGATGATGCTCAAAATCAATCTTAGGACACCTTCAGAAGCCTAGAGCTAATGAGACTTACATCATCTCCTGACAGCACTCTCTGTCCTTGTTTGTACTGTGTGTTGAGAGTTGGCCGATGATGCTCAAACAAACTTTCGTTCTTCCGACTAGCTGCAAAGCTCTGTGGATACAAGTTTGGAGACCTGATCTGAAGGCCCTCGTTGCACGTTTGATCATATGTTATTGCTCATGGCTGCGCTTTCTGCTGTCTGTCATGCGTTGCACTGCATGCGCCAGGGCACACTCCATGACGCATGCGTACCTACCCCCCTGAAGGCTGTGTGTGTGGTACCTGCAGGTTGTTCCAGCTGGCCGCCGTGTCTGGCAAGGGCGCCCCGGGCAAGAACTTGCTCAAGCAGCTCATGGAAAACGATTTTGATCCGGATGCATGGGACAAACAGATGGCAGATGCGTTCGGGGACGACTACTACGGCGAGGCGGAGCCGGAGATGGAAATCGTGGCTGCTGCAGGTGATGCGATGCGGGAAGCAGAAGCATGGAAAGGGGATGCAGCCACTGCTCGAGATGACAGCAGTCAAGGTGCTAAGGATGATGCAAGTGATGAAAGTGATGAGGAGGAGCCTGCAGAGGGGGGTAAAGGTCGGGCAGGGACTTTCGATGCAGTGCACCAGAAGCTGACGGGCAAGAAGGCTGGGCTGCTGCCGGAGACGGACTATGGGCAAGGCCCTGATGGGGATGCAGTCGAGGAATCTGAGGAGGAGGATGATGGTGAAGACCAGAAAGTTGAGGAGCTGGCCGAGTCGCGGAATAAGGTGTGCCTCAAAAGTATGAGATACATGGCGTTGATTGGGCCTTAAATGAGCAGTGGTCTAGGCTTGAGAGAGGATGCAAGCACCACCTGACTGCTTTCTGCCTGCTAGTGCCTGATCAATGTTCGTGTTGTGATTGCGTGCATGGTCTCCTGTGTTGTGCCAGATGGTATGGCTTAACACAACTGCTAGGACTGGTGCTGCATTCAGCATTTTGTATGGACTTGTTTATCATGTACAGCAGCTTTGCCTTGGAGATGTAGCCCCGCCATGACCATCCCCATACTTAAGTTGCTGAGAGCACTGGTTAGCTTCCACTGTGGCCCTTGCTTTCTCATCAAGGAGACACTACTAAGGGCAGCCTACATCCCCACATACCTGGAAACATCCAGGTTGCAAACGACAGTAAATATGCCATTTCAGGCGTAGTGCGGTCAAACTGTATTCAGACACATGAGCACCCATGACATGTTCTTCATCAGTGTCTTGTATCTGATGTGGTAATCTACGCTGTAGACCATCTTCACTGCATTGAATCAGATGCACAGGATCATCCTGACATGCCACAGTGCATGTGACAGGGATTGGCCGCGTGCAGATCCATGCGCTGCTGCAAGAGTACTACAACCTAGACCATGAAGATGAGGTGGGAGGTGTGAAGACTCGCTTTCGCTACCGGCAAGTGGAGCCCATCAATGATGGCCTCACGGCAGAGGAGATCCTGGCCTTACCTGACCGCGATCTCAATGCAATCGTGGGCTTGCGCAAACTGGCGCCATATCACCAAGATACCCACCGAATCCGTCCCAACTACAAGGCCCTGAATGAAGCACGTGAGAGGCTGATCGCCCAGGGTCTCGTCATGCCCAAAGCCTCCAAAGGATGGGATAAGCACGGCAAGCGGGTCGGCAAGAGCCTGGAGGGGAAGAAGTACAAGCTGGGGGATGCGAGTGCGGAGGTAGGTGATGGGAAGACCAGGCATGAAGGGAAAGAGAAGGGCGGAGTGAGCAAGGGCCGGGTGGTGAAGAAAATGCGCGCTGATGCCGGTGCCGGTCTGGCTGATGAGGGCAGGAAAGCAAAGCGGCCTGGGCCCCGGTTGCGCAAGGCGCTGAAGGAGGCAGCGGCTGCGGAGGGGTCGGCTGCTGCCACTGAGAAAGGACATACAGGCGCTGAGGCAGAGGTTGCCACACAAGCTGACGTTGTGGGCGATAGAGACATGGATGAGAAGACAGTGAAGGAAACTGGGAAGCAGAAAAGCAGTCAAGTCCGGCATAAGGCCGTGCAGGATATGAGTGAAGAGGAGAAGAAGGCGGCCCGTCTGGCTTCGTATGCGTCTGTGTTGCCTGGATCGGGGGGTGTGAGTGGACACGGGCCTGCTGGAACAAAGACGCACAAGAGCAAAGATGCATGGACGGGGCTGAAAAGCAAGCCATCAGAGCAGCCCGCTCCGGCAGGTGACCCTGAGTTTGCTGGCCTGACAAAGGCAGCAAAGAAGAACATGAAGCGCAAGCTCAAACGGCATTCTGGTGGCCAGATGGCTGTCAAAGCTGAATGATATCTTATTTCTGTTTTGCAACTATTGCAAGCTGATTCCATTTGTTATCTGTTCTTTTCCCATTCATGGGCTTTCAGCCGACGTGCTTTGTTGTCTGTATGGCAGCTGTCTGTATGGCAGCAGGGCCGCGTGAACTGTTTACATTATGTCATGCCACAGTAACAGTGCGTCAATGTCGTACAAGCTGAGATATGTTTGATGACTGACTGTAAATCTGTTGCACGCATTGCTTGACAAATTCGGTGATACTGCTCGCTGTCCCCAGGGTGCACAGTGTGCATTCTACCAGGAAACTTGACGCATAGTGCTTTGTTTACGCGTCTGACTGGTTTAGACAAAAAGTTTCTGATTTGCCCATGTCATGAGGGGTTCCCATCACTACGCCTGGTTGCGATGTGAGAGAATGTGCGGCCCTGATATCGAAGTGCTTGTGTCCCCATTGGTCTCTGGATAGTTGCGCTGACAGACTGGATGCTAGCCATTTTTAGTGCCTGGGACATGCACCAAACCAATAGGCCTCCTCTGCTGCCTCATACTGCCAACCGAAACTGTCCCAGCTATGATTATCAGCTATGCTAAGCCTAGCTGCAAATGACACCCATCAGAGCTCATAGCAGAGGCCATTCTCAGATCGGAGCAGGGACTTGTCTTTTGGAGCAACTGAGAAACTTCACCGCGCGTAGCGATGCAGCTGCAATGCAAACGCCATGTGTGTAGCGCATGTTACACGAACCATTATAATTGATGCATAATTGAAAACATGGCATGAACCGACTGGGTGGCTGCATACAGTCTGCAGTTCTGCAGGGACGCCATCGGTGTGCTCTTGCTCTGGCAGATGTGGCAAGAAACCCCCTCAGAACTGGCCTATCCGCTATGTACCCCCCCACTAAATATGAACACTGTGTGCAACGAGGCCATAACCGTGCAGTGGTTCGTCCACTACGCCAGCCAATACCTGCTGCCCGACAGCACCTGCCTATACCAGCGATCCCTGCCATAAAAGACCGGTTGCACCTGTAAATCATACAGGTGGTTGTGAACAGCAAAAACACAGCAGTGCCTCCGTGTGGAGCAGCCATGTTCTTGCCCAGTGTCCTCCATGTGATGTATCACATTCTCAGGGCGCCACCGAGGCCCAATCCTGTGCCACAAGTGTGGACCGCCACTCATCATCCCATGTGACTGCTAAGGAGCTTCAAAAAGGTCCAGATCAGCATAGCAGCGCGGCAGCCTCAGCGGGACAACATGCCATATAATCCCAACAGGCCAAGCAAACTGGCTTCAGAGCTGCTGAAACGGGACCCGGGCGCCACATGGTGCTGCTTTGCTGATGGAGCCGCCTGGCAGCCCTGGCGAGCACCGCTGCTGCTGCGCTGGATGACAGCGACGGGGCAAGTAACGAAGCGGCGGCTACCGCAGGGGCCACTCCGGCTGCGGCTTTGGCGGGCGGTGATAGTCGGCATCGAAACCCTGCACCGTGTCCCCCACCAGCGCATTCGGCACTGTCAGCCCCGGAGGACCCAGGCCATCGACAGGGCCGCTGTCGCTATCCGCAAAACCGAGTCCAGCGGCCTACTCTCCACATGATCCTCATGCACACCGCGCCTCCGATCGCCCGGATGGCGAAGTGCCGGCGCGAGGCGATCGGCAGCCACAGCCGTCTGGGCAGGGCCGAAAGGTTGTGTCCCCAGGGGCGGTGTGGCTACGGCGGCATCGGCGGGACGCTGCTGCTGAGGCTGCTGAGGTTGCTGAGCTGCAGCTGCAGCGTGGAGGCGCCTGCGGCGTCGTGGTGCATCGCGGCGCCGCTCAGCCGCGTCGAGAGCCGCGCCGCTGACGGCGTGCGGCTGTGGCGGCCGGCGCGCAGCGCTTTCAAGTTCAGCACGCCTGTTGCTGACTCTGCAGGCACAGACACGGGGCTGTGGTGTACACCTCGGCGCAGTTCACAGGTGCCCTCGCGTATCCCCTCATGCGTGCACGCAGGTGTGCGAGCCCTGTTCGGTGCGCTGCCGCACCGTGAGAAGTGATCAACGCCGTGGTCGACTGCGCATGTGCGACGGGGTTGGGCGGCTGGGAAGATGGTCGTGCCTTGACAGTGCGTGGACGTCTAGTGCATGCGTCTGGGTGTCGCCCCCAACATGCTCACGAGTGCGGAGGCGGTCACGCTGATGCACACAGGCGAGACCACAGGCGAACATGGTTGAGTGCAAATCCAAGCTGTCAGCGCATAGCAACACTCGGTACACTGGACGAAATGTGCATGCAGCATTCTCAGCGCGTCTGCAGCTGTAGATGGACAGCAAAGCATAGGGGCACAGCAGTACCTCGGCGACCACTGGATGACGAAGCGGTTGTCCGCGCTGATGGCGCGTGGTCGCCTCTTGTATGAACCAGGACTTCCTGCAGGCCCGAGGGACACGTCAGCGCCCGTGGTGGCGCGCAGAGGATGCATGCACACCATGCCATACCATCGGCTGCAGCAGCTGCAGCACACCATGCCATCGGCTGCAGCACACCATGCCATACCATCGGCTGCAGCAGTAGCCACAAGCGATGCCACATGTGGCTAGCCCCTGGTCTGTATCCGCGCGATGAGTGAGATGCTGATCACAATCAAAGTGTGTCATCTGCTGCTCGATGCAAAGTTGCCAGTGCCTCTGTAACAAGAGATAGGCATAGCTATGACAGCAGCAGCCATGCTAGATACAGGGCAGGCCGGCCTGCCATGGCATGCGCCTGCTGTCGAGACAGCGACGCGTGCAGCTGCCCGCTCCCGGCAGGGCCCGCAGCGCGCGCTCCGTGGCAAGCATCCACCGCGCCTGCTGCTTCCACATGCTGGTGGTGGCACTGGCAGGAACTGTGAGGAATGTTTGCAATTTGGTTGCACTAGTGCTCTGCATGCACGCATCAGGAGCAGGGCCTCAGGGCACGGCATCGCACAGGGCGGCCCATGCATCTGACCGGTGCATGGCTACTCAGCCCGGTTGCCCCAGGCGACCCGAGTGTGCTGCACAGACAACACGGCTCGTACCTGACGCATGTAGATGAGGCAAACGACAAGACGATCGGGCAAGACGCCAGGCAAACGACAAGACGCCAGATCCAGGAGGGCACGGGCCACAGCATCCCTGCTGGTAGGGGTGAACAGATCAGAACTGTGCATGCGTTGGTTGCGGGGTGCCTATGGAACGGCGGCCGCCGCACCTGCATGCTGCGGACGGGTTCGTCGTCGCCCTCCTTCCGCTTCGTGCTATACCGGCGCTCCAGCGCGATGAAGACGAGGGGAACGGTGTACCACGCCACGGTGACGTCCACGGAGTAGTGCTTGTGCGACGCGATGATGAGCAGCGAGAGCACAAGCGTGAGCACCCACGCCACGACCTTCGGCGCGAGCGACTGCACACGGCACCCCGTCTCCGCCGCAACCCGCGACCCCTAACCCCTAACCCCTAACCCCGCAGCAGGCCACGGCTCTGCCACGCTGGTGCCATGTTCACAAACAGCCTGTCACGCTGCAGGATGGCAGAGATGCGGTGTAGGCAGCATAGGCCCGTGTTCGAGTGGATTGGGGGGAGGGAGAATATGAGAGCGCAGGCGCATGCAGCAACACATGGTCCACAGTGCACGTCAGCAGGATGTATGAGACCGTTGGTAGCAGGGCACAGTGTGTACGTGGTGAGTGCGGCAGGAGCGTGAGGCAGGCACGTGCCTTGCTGCAGCAGGCAGACGGCCCCGGTGCAGGTGGTGGGTGCGGCAGGTGCGTGCGGCAGGTCCGTGCGGCGGATGCATGCGGCGGGTGCGTGCGGCGGGTGCATGCGGCGGATGCATGCGGCGGGTGCGCTGCCTTGCTGTAGCAGGCCGACGTGCACAGTAGCGGCAGAGCGTCCGGCAGGGGTGTGTGGCGGGTGCGTGCCTTGCTGTAGTACGAGTGGCAGATGACGAAGGAGAGGATGAAGGTGATGTGGGAGCTGAAGATGAGGTCGCCGCAGCTGTGCGACGTCTGCCGGCCGAGGTTGACGACGAGGTGCTGCCACCAGTGGCGCGGCCACGGCAGTGTGGCCATGGCGGCGCTGGAGAGGCAGTGGTGTGCTGGGCCGGGCAGCACGGTGCTCATGAACGACACGATCCGCAGTGCCTGGCAGCCTGCAGCACGCGCCATCACTCATGCACGCTGCCCGCTGTGCTGCACGGTGCCTGGAGAGTGGGCGCAGCTCTGGACAGGTGATAGCTGCCAAACGTGCGCACGGACTGGGGACGCGTGATTGTGGATTCGGCTGGGCGGTGTGGGGGCTCTGCGGAGAGTCCAGCGATGTACAGCTGGGTCGGACGGTTGGGGACGGCGGAGCTGCCCATTGTGCTGCATTCAGCATGCAGGAGTAGGTGGCACGATCATGCAGGGGTGGGCTTGAACTGGCCGCATGGACCGACGAAGGACTGATGGCATGTGGGAAACGAGCAGGGCATGCTGTGGCGACTGGCATACTTGTCATCAGCGCTCATGTGGATACTTCCATCAACAGTATATGAAGCGTTGCATCTGTTCGTTTGCCTATCCATCTGCTTGAAAACAGGAGGAGCGCGCGCGCGCACGTGAGTGTGTGTGTGTGTGTGTGTGTGTGTGTGTGTGTGTGTGTGTACAACTTCAGTGGCAGAGTGTCAAAGCTGCTGATGTGCAGATGCTGCTGCGTCACGGCAGCGTGGCATGTGCCATGAAGAACACGATGGACGTTGCCGCTACCTGAGGCTGCGGTCGTGGTATGCAGATGCAAGCAGGCGGCAGGCGGCACGCTGTGGAGGCGGCACGCTGTGGAGGCGGCACGCTGTGGAGGCGGCACGCTGTGGACCTGAGGCGGCACGCTGTGGACCTGAGGCGGCACGCTGTGGACCTGAGGCGGCACGCTGTGGGCCTGATGGTGTGAGGAGAGCTGTGACGATGCATGGTTGGGCGCACGAGGGATGTACAAGAAGTAGCGCGGGAACGCAGATAAACGCAGATGTAAAAGGGAGTCTAGCGGGGAGGCGTACAGCACAGGTGCACTAGGAGGCGCTTGCCAGCCACCACTGTGTAGAATGTTTTCTTTTCGCTGAAGAATGGAGAGATCACCCATACTATGAAGCCGCCGAAGAGGAACATGAAGACAGTCTCACTCACCCAGAAGTGCTTTGGGCCAAGCTCCTGCAGTAATCGGGCATGTTCGCATGCTGGAATGTGATGTGGGACGCTCCCTTGTTGCGACACGTAGGGGTGGGGCATGGTTGTGCTGTTGTGCAGCAGCAGGGCGTGAAAAGAGCTAGGCTGCCCATAGGCTGGCATCTATCGTCCACCATGTGACAGCAGCCAGTCACGGGGAGCTTGCAGGCTATGCAGCCACCGTTTGTGCAGAGGGAAGGGACAGCCCGTGCTCGAGTCGGACGATTGCTAGGGGCGCTGGGCTGAGATGTTAACACTCCATTAAGATCTCTACCATTTGATAAATCAAGCGATGTTGGAACGTAATTTCAAGCTGCCTTCTCGGCTTGTGTTTCAGCATGGTGGAAGCACGCGCACCGGTAGCAGTTGGAAGCCTGTGTCCAACAGTGGTTCGATACTGGGAATATGCCGCCTGTACACGAGCTGCGTGAAGATTCCATGTACGTACTGGAACATGAGGCATCCTAATATCGCTTTCCATCTAGTCTTGAGCATCGGGAACTGCAACACGGCAGACAGCGTGTGTTTGAATGCCCGTGCGGAACAGCTGGCAACCGTCATACAGGTCATTATCTCGCGCACAAATGCAAAGAGTACCAAGGAAGCATATTTCTAGAATGTTAATGATCGTGATCTGTCCGCAACGCGATGTTTGCCCCTGGTCAGTGTGTCCGATCGTTGGGGGCAGCGTACCTCAATTTGCGCCTCAGACACGATCCGGTCCCGCACTTCCCTCAGCAGTTCCAATGCTGATACTGTTCCCACACATCTGGTGTAAGACGCAGCGATCGTGCTGGCCACGGTGTTTGTGCTCAACCGCAACATGAGTGATCACTCGATTCGTCTGACTCTAGAACGCGCAACTAGCTTATATCATACAAGCAGTTCATTGACTGGAAGTCTAATCTGCTAGTTTACTTTTTATACGCGGACACCAAACCCAGGGCATCAAGAAGGCTATGACACATGTGAACAGGCATACAAACGGCGAGCACTGCAAGGCTTCACCACAAAAGAGCAAAGTGCAAGAAGCAATCGAAAGCGGGGAAACCTGAACAGACCTTTGCCATGCTTGACTTTCCCTGGCCGTTTCATACTACCTACAGTGCTCAGCTGTACGCGTGCTTCACCTGCACCCTCATGGACACTCGGGGCAAGAACGTGCCTGCTCAGGACGATCACGACGGCACGCAGACTCTAGTCCAACATAAGCAAGAACATAACCGCAGCATCACACACTATACAGCCATCTGTCAGCGCGTGGGATCCAGGGACAACCCTGCTCGCATGCGACAAATTTAAATGAATCTGTGTACACCCCACGACACGCACATTGTTCAGCCGCAGAATATACCTGTTCCCATGAGCAAACATCTTCAGCACTCATACAAACATTCGGTAGAAAAGATACCAAACACTACCCCTCGCCCCAGCACTCTTGCCACGCCTGTCCAGGGCCACAGCCTGGGCGTGTGCAGCACGTGCACAATATTAAACATATTGAGGGGAGGGGGATAGGCACTCAGCCCCGCAGTGGCTTCAGTGTCAGTACAGGCCAACCTGGCCCCCCAGAGATGGCCTTGGGACGTCCATAGGGCATACGCAGGTGCTTTGAATGTCCAAATGCTGTGTTTAAACCTTGGGGAAATGGGGGACGCCGGGATGTCCGCGAAATTTTGAAAAACAAAATGCCGGTGTGGCAGGGGCTGTACACTGAGGCAGGGATAGCAACCCGTAGCGCCAACAGGTCAGGAAGAGGAGAGGTATGGCTAGATCCTGCACTCGGACCACCTGCGCTGCGGACGCCATGCTTGTGTTACAGTTGTTACAACAGAACTGCCTGCCGCGAGCCTGGATAAAAGCAAGAAAATTGTATTCAAGCATATATATACAAGCGGTTCGAGCTTTAATCTCCTGGTCATTCATCACTGCACGAGTAAAAAGCAATAGTAAGTAATAGTGACAAGCAGCACTCTTGCTCAACACTCTGGAAACACGAGGCAGCCTTAAGCTTTAGGGATCTCACAGCACTTGCCCAGCCGCACATGCCCAGCAGCACACACACAATGCCTACGCCATGTTCCGGTCGTTGAATACATGTGCTTCAATGAGAGGACGTGAGTGTTGTTTTCCTGGTGAGGGCGCCATACCTGCACGTACCGGCACAAGACGGCGAACGTCTGCGCTTTACATGCTCACTGGGTCGCCTAGGCGTGGCTCATACGACAACTTCTCAGGCAACATCCCAGGAAGCGACGTCAAGTAGAAGTGTAAATGGCACGTAGGACAGTGCTCGTTGTGGAACTGGCATCGATATCCCACCCATGAACTGGCATCCCTGCATCAACCAGCTGCAGCCTCTTTCCAATGCCGATTGCCCGACCAGCCACAGCGCTTCACGCATGGCACCGGCCTCGCACAGGGCAACCGTATAGCTATGCATCCTCGCGGCCCGCCATGCATGTTCACACGGCCCCTCATGATCACCCCCTCCGCCATCCCGGGCCCCCTTCCCCACCGATACACCAATTCCAACCACGCCGCTTTCCGCTGCTCCCCTCGCCCCGGTCAAGCGACTGCCGTTGTCACGTTGTCACGGACCCCTCGCCCCGTTGTCACGTTGTGTAGATGCAGACCCCGCGCCGCCCACCTCGTCGACCTCTTCTGCCGTGCTCGACATGCAGTGCACCCTCGTGTCGATCACAGCTCCCGCGCTCTGCGCGGTGCGTGCTGCGTGCTGCGAGCACCCGTCCGCCCATCTGCCACAGCGCGCCGCAGCAGCGTCAGCGCAGCCCCTCACGCCGCCGCAAACAGAGGCCCCTTGGGCATCCGGAGCGTCGAGCCAAACCACAGTGGCTGCCCAAACCAGTGTTCGTTGGGGCACGTTAACGCAACGTTGCGTGAGGGGATGTTGCTGGGTATGCTGCAGCCCACAGCACTCAGCGCGCAGCACACTCTGTGCGACGAGGTGAAGATGCACCACTTTGTGCCGCTGGTGTGGCACCGCACAGACTGCACCTCATGCAGCACCTGAGGGTTCACACAGCACCTCCATTCTGTAGTGCAGGGAGTGCCCCGCAGGGCTTTGGAATGTTGATGACCATTTGCGGCGCCGCAGCCTTTGTTGCCGGAGGTTTACCGACGGGAAGTATCGTCTTGCTCATGCCCAACTCTGTGGGGAACGACCATTTCGGTCAGCCATAAGTACCAGCGTTTCTTGAGTGTGGTTGCAGGAAGTCAACAGCAGACCAGTCTGTGGCAGGCGAAATGGATCAGCTTGCATCCTGGGTTTCATAGCGCTTTTTTTTCTTCCGCCCCTATGCGTAGGGGTGCTGTGGCCAATGCCCGGTTGGCGTGATTCCCAAGGTTCTTTAAAGGCACACGAATATTACAACGAGCTCCAAAACCGAGTCCAGAGCAGGCCCGGCAGCTTTATCAACCATGGTGAAACTTGGCAGAGGTAGCCACGAAATATTTAAAGTCACACCATCGCACAGGAACTGTTGACCGGCATAAAAATTTTCACCAGAGCGATCAGCTCAGAGACAAGAACGTGTGACAAACCGGACCCAAAAAAGATGGAGATACGAGACAGAGTTGAACTGCCGACCTGCTGAGCTGCAATCAGCCGCTCTACCACTGAGCTATCGCACCGAACTTGATGACACAAATGTGCCAAACTCTATATATATTCTTAAACATTTTTATTTTACACGTTCACGGCATCGGAGCCAATTCGTGTTCCACTCCTCCGCTGCCATGTAGACCCGTCATTTTCCGATGCTCGTCAGCACTGAAACAGGCCCACCGAGCCCTCACTACTGAACATACACCATGCAGAAAGCATTAGCTTCATAGAAATTATTGTACAAGTTTGTGATGGAGCAGTTTACATGTAGCCCCAGACTCGAGATCACAGTGACTCCGTTGGAGAGTTGATCGTGACAAAATCTCTGCATACAAGCACTCATCACAGAGAAACCACGTCAAAGTAATGGTCACCAAGAAACGGTTGTTGATGCTGCATTCAAGCAAGCTGAAGAGGCCATGTCGAAATTGTATGGCACAATATGAATGTACACAGGCTACTCACCACAATTGCACCCTGTTCCGCCGTGGTCTGAGGTCACATCAGTTTGCAAAGAAGGCTAAATGTCCTGCCAAACTGGGTACTGCGCTCTACGTTCATGCCTCCATCATTCATGCCCGATGTGCAGATAAAACACTGCTATGATTCTGTCTAGACCACCCTGTCATCATGCACGACATGCACCAAAATAGCAGCAGCGGCGTGGCAATCCAGCGTTATTTTCACACCTAGAACTTGGTACGCTGGTCATGTTGACATGGCGCAGCAGCAATCTTGCTCTCGCAGTCTCAAGTCGGCCATCCAATGTCCGAACCAGTCCACACTTGTTTACGGCTGCCGGACGCTGTGAATGTTGTCACTCTCAGCCGCATTTCTGACACTAAACAAATGCAGTATCTCGAAGCGCTGGTCAGGTGTTGTTGTACGCACGCTGCTTGGCTCCAGACCTCGCAGCGCATGGACTGCGCGGTCCATGGAACCATGTTTAGGCCGGCAGAACTGAGGCCGCAGATCTTCACGCTCGGGGTTCGCTTACATGATTCGCATCTCACCGTAATCCAGTTGTTTGGTTTGGTCCAACTTCAGTCGAACGCTGTGGTTGCTCGGCACGCCGCGGTGGAGCCGCTGTATTGGCAATTGTACAACTTGTGCGGCGAAATACCAGCATCGACAACAGGAAGATGGCCAAGAACATCCACATGGGGCACGACTTGGTTTACATGTCGCTGCAGGGGTAGCCACGCAGCTTGCTCGTGCTGTCCCATGAGCGTCTTGTGCGAGATCGCGCTGCATGGACATCCGCCACGTGGCTGTCAGGAGCCCCCGGCATATCTTCAATTGGTCGCCGCAGGTGCCGCCTGTTGGATTTGGCAACACCCTTTGATATCATACGGTGATGCCCACTTCGTTGGCGCATTATGGTTTCGCCTTTTACTAAACCATACCGGGATTGTGCATCAAGACACCGTCTCAACTAGTTTTTAGGGCGGTATCAACGCCGCTATTCCCTTGACCATCTCACACATGACACATGCATGCCCATCTGGAGTGGTCTGGGAGTTCCAAATTCATCCACAACCCCACTCATCTGAAGTGATTGATTTCGCGAGTTGTCCACTTTTGGATGCATAATTGTAGTTTTTGCACAAAACGTCTACCTGCCACTTATACCTGTCATCTTATGATGAAGTGCACAGGCGGTCTTGTATGTCCTTATATGTACCCAGCAAGATCTATGTCCCGGACAAAGATGGGCGTGAAGTCCCTGTCTAGTGGGAGTAGGCGCAGTCCACCATGGTGGGAGAGAAAAAGTTCAATTGTGAGGATCTGTCTGTCACCCCTCGGCAATTTGGCTGCTGCATTAGTATCCATGCGATACTGTCACTATGCTCTGAGGCTGATTCAGTGGGTTTGTTTGGAATGTGTGAGGACCAGAATTTGTCGGCAAGCCTGCATTCTGTGGGTGCCTTAACCCAAAGACTTGTCTCTCCATCGAGTGTATGTGACCCTCACACAGCTGCATTGGCCCACTCGCACGTACGCCTGCACAGTCTCCAAGATCCACTCCCATGGTGGTGTGACCAAAGAATCACGCAGCGAACATACACCAACTCCCTGAAGCTGTAAGACCTGATGCCTTGCCTGTGTCTACAAGCGCACATTGGCTCTTTGCGAGTGCGTCAACAACAACTTTTTTGTCTCATTCACATCCCAATCAAAACAAAACGAGGAATGTAATGTATTGTGATCATTTGCGACGTTCTCCTAGATACGGTGTGTTCAATATTTAGGACGCGTGTTGGTGTGAAGTCAACGGTTGGTCAAGTTGGGGGTGATAGCGCTCGACTCATGAGTTTACGATCTTTCGTATATACTGCGAAGGCCCATCTCTGACTGCAAAATTGTCTAGGTGCTGCCGATCGTTCATGAGGGCCGCAATTCTTTATCCATGGACCCGGATAACACCACTGACGCGCAGCCTGCGGAAGTGGAACTGGATGAGCAGGTCTGTAGCTACACCAGTCGCAGTCTATTGGATATGGATTCTTTCGAATTGCAGCTGTGGATGGCTGTGCAGATAGCTGATCACAAGCTCCTCAAAGAGCTCAGTATTCGATTTGAAAGACAGCAGCGGCGCTGGAACAACTACTCTCAACTATGCGGCTTCTTTGCCATAATTTCGTTGCTTCTGGCGGTCCTGTGGATACAACGTGGTGCACAGGTGGGCTTCGAGGTGCACAAAACGGTCAAAATGAACATTGTGGATTCATTCCCACACGCAAGTTTCAACTCCCCTTCGGAAATTGTCAGCTGGCTAGAGCATCTAGCAGATGAGCACTGGGGTGATCCACCTTGCGGTGATGGAAAGTGCGAGCTACCCTTCGAGTTTCCTTCGTATTCTCGGTTTGGCTGCAGAGCGGACTGTTCTTCCTTGTCGCTGGTGTCCTTGGATGTGCACCCGCTGCAAGTGGACCTTTACTTTGACTTCGTGCACTCGACTGACAGCTCTGTTGTCTCACTTACACCCACAGCGCTGCTGGATCTGGCATCGTGGAACGTCTGCCCTCTTGACGCACCCCATGGTATGCCCTGTGCGCTCAACATCCATGATCCCCTGATACCATTTGATATGCGTGAGTGCACCCACGGCTATCCAAGCCTGCGACATGTCAACACCGCAAGCAAGCCATTTGAACATGCCATCAGTTTCGATGATGCCATGCCAATATGGGCTGATGAGCCCGATCGACCTCTCCCCCGCAAGACCAAGCTTTGTCAATCAAAGATCCGATACATCCCACCACTACAAAACCTTCTGCATGCATCCCCCGGGGATGTCATCCCTCTGCCCGGGGGGAAGCATGATGTTCACTAGAGCACCGTGCGCATACAGGAGCTGCCTGCTTATTTGCAACCGACCAGAAATTTCCTTCTCTAAAGGGCCAGGTCAGCGAAGTCATCGAGGCAGTTCCCCCCGGCAACTATTCTCTCATTGTGAAGCGAGATTACTTCCAAAAGGTCGGAGGCGCAGTGAGGGATCGGACGAAACTATCACAGCAAACCCGTGAGCACGTGCGGATCGATCTGGCCCTACGAGCAGCATCAGCTGGCTGGGATTTCGAGGTGGAGCAGCTACAGGTGCATGGCCTTCATCTCATTTCATGTACCTCCCAGTGAGCACACATGGCAAACGGGAAGGGTGACGGGACGCCCTTCCCGCGCTTGTGACCGCAACACGTCTTTGCCCACGCTTGTGGCCCGTCCAGTGCTGACGATCGCAATGGCAGGGTGGCAAGTCCAGGTTGTACAGAAGAGGCACCACCCGGAGCCTGTCCGTCTACCGTCGAATTGCAGCAGGCAGTAAGCTTGCAAGTAGGAGTGTGACTGTGCACTACGAACTGGCCAGTCATGCATGCAATGACCTGCTATCATCGTGCCATCATCATGCCTACAGCGCCTACAGCACATACCTAGCAGCACACATGCTGTACCTGCCGTCTCGACAAGTTCGTCTGCCGTCTTCCTCGCTCCACAGCATGCCGTGTGGTGACGAAACGGGGTCTCAAGCAAGTGCCCGCTTGGCCCGCTTGGCCCGTGGTCCCGGTTATCCGGAGATGTCAAAGTCCTTGTAGGATATGGCGAGTAAGTGTCACATTTACATTTACAAGTGCAGTGATGTTGATCTTTGCCACAGTGCCTCGTGCTACCCTGGCCGACTCCAGCAGCCTGAGGTTGCCTCCGTCACCAGGGGCAAACCTCTCCACAGCATGTATGTGGGGTGCAGCGGCTGTGGCTCTTGGATGCTGCAGGCTCAATGCTGTGTATGCGTGCAGCTGGCAAAGCAAGCAGCTCGAGCCAGCCTCGAATCCCGAGTCCTATCGCTACTGGAGGCTGAGCACCGCAAGCGGCGTGTGAGCATCATCCGCAGCCGCTCTGACACGGCCGCCTTTCCAACCGAGGCGGACTACAACGCAACGCTCGATGCACTCAACACCACGTACACACAGCTACAAGCAAACGTGCAACAGCATCGCCACAGCGCAACGTGCCAGGCCGCTCTTTCGCCCGTCAATCTGCCAGCACTGGGGGACGTCCCAGAGGAGATGGCATGGGATGCCACCCTATCCAGCGGTACGCCAGGTCCCTGCAAGCAGCTGCTCTTATGTAGTGTGCCGCACTATGCAGCGTGCTGCACTTGAACCAGCGGTCTTGTGGGCACGCGATCCTCCCTAGCAGCTATGTTCACCTGACGCTAAACGCTACGTGGTTGTACGACTTCGCACACTGCCTTCTGCTTGTTGGCTGTGCTAATGTGCCCTTGCGCATGCTCATGCAGCACCCCATGTGGTGCGTGTGGTCCGCGTCAGCATGGAGTTGCAAGCGCGTTGCTTGGCCTGATGACAGCTGCTTCGGCTGGCCGAAGACTGCATCACAGTTGGCCTGCATGCGTTTGATCATGCGTTCCCACGCAAGGCGTGCCGGCTCTCGCTTGTTGCTCACGAGTGCTTCTTATACTCATCCTGGTCATCCGTACTGTATGCTGCTGCAGCCGCTGGGTCAATAGTGCCGGTGGTGTGGACAAACTCCACCGTGGCGCCGTCAGAAGACCTGAACTGCACGGCGGCGGCGAACGGGACGGCGACTGCTGAAGACTGTGAGTGTGCGCGTTTGGCCACGTTCTTCTCAGAGGCGGAGGTTGCAACGTTTGACTACGTCAGGTCCACGATCATCCGGAGGCTGGACCCCAAGCGGACAACTACGATGATAGCAAACGCGACACAACAGGCACGAGCGCCATCCTTACACAGACATCTTTGCACCGACACCTTTGCACATGGCCTGTTCTCCATCGGTTTTGCAAATTTTCCGTGCTCTGCTGCACTTTTGCACATGGCGAAGCTAGAGGACACATGCTGATCTTGTGGCATGCTTGGTGTGGCGAATGAAGCGTTCTCGCAGCAATGTGCATCTCCTTGACTGGGATGACGGTGACATTGCAGCATCTGAAGCTGCGCCTTCAGGCGGCATGTACCCTCCAAGGCTGCCATGCTAGTGCTCGAGTGCATGCCAGCTGCACTTTCGTGTCGTGCAGCAGGCGCGCACAGCTGGTATGCCACCACATGGGCCCGTCGGAACACTGCCGCTCTGGGGCTGCCTCCTGGAGCTGGATCTGCTGCATGCGACCTCGCCAGCTGCCGTTCTCTTCGCTTTCACACATGTGTGTTGCCGCGTCGGTTCTAGACAATTGCACATGGGCAGCAGTGCCGGTGCCGTGTATGCTGTCGCTGGACTGAACATCCCTGCCGCAGCCTGTGGGACTCAGGTGGCCAGCATCGGCCTCCGGCTGTGCTGCCTGTAGGCCACGGCGTAGCCAGCATGTTCTTGCACCGATCGTGTGTGTTGTGCAGATGGGAAAAGTCAAGGAGACGCGGCCTGAGCAGGTCGCGTTTATCGGGGCTTTGACCGCCGGCGCGGACTACAACAACCGCACCATGCTCAAGCTGACAGATCTGATCCCCTTCTACTTCAACGGGCCGCTGACTGTCGGGCCGCAGGGAGGCGTGAACGTGGCTGACGAGCGCCTGATGTACCAGCCAGTATGTTCATCCGTTTACAGCTGAGGCACAGTCCACAGTGACGTCTGAAAGTGACACCTCCACGAAGGCAAAGGCTGCAGTTGGAGACAGTTGGAGGGTGCATTACACATTTTGCATGCCCCATGTCCAGGCTGCAAGTGTGCATCTCCAGCCGAGCGCTGTGGACGCTTTGGAAATGGCATGTGAGTGTGCTGGTTGGAGAAGGCCAGGGCGGAAAGCGGGGACGCGTTGCCTCGTCACAATATGGCCGGCATCTGGTACACCACCCGGTGCTAGGGCCGCAGTGCCCGCACCAAACAGCAAGGCAGCAATCGAACGATAATATGGTGGTGCCGCCTTGTTTGGCTGTGGCCTGGCCAGCTCTCAGGTGGCGAGCAGTGCTTCACAGAGGGCGGACGGTGGGTGGCCGTCACACCGTCCAGCGCTGGCATCGCGGCACAGGGTTGTGTGCTGTGCAGGTGACGGCGCTGCCCGCGAGCACGGCGCTGGAGCGGCTACAGGCCCGGAGCACACTCGTGGCACGCATCAACGCACGGCTCGCTGAAGTTGAGGTGGTCAAGTCTACTGTCGACCAGCTCCCTGAGATCGAGCACATGCGTGCCGCCGCCCCCACCTGGGAGGAGGAGTATAACTTGGCAGCGTGGCATGGTGGCAAGGACGCGTACGAGTGCGTCCTGCTCATGATAGTCCGCGCTCTCCGTGGACCTCCTTGACTGCATTGTGCAATTGTTCGCATGCATGCATTGCTGCTGTAAGGCTAGGACGCTGGTGCTACACGGTGTCCACCGGGGTGCCATGCCTCCACGGCATGACTAGGCCACCAAAACCAGCAGCCAAGGCATCCCGAAACCTGGAAACACAGAAGCGTACGGAAGACTACACAGTCACAGGGGTTCCGGCATCCTGTCAAAGTCATGCGAAACTATCGCAGCACAACCAGGACCTGCATGTCCTGGTCAAACACGGCATGTAAATGTAAATGTGGCACTTACTCGCCATATCCTACAAGGACCTTGACATCTCCGGATAACCGGGACCACGGGTAAACCACCTGGAAACCCCCCTCAGACATCCGCACGCAAGTCACAGGGCCTCCTCCTGTGCTAAGCAAGGTGGTCGCGCGCGATTGTGTTCGAAACCCAGGGGGGCACGCGGAATCG
>JAUMHO010000013.1:930039-943784 GCA_032360965.1 Ulva armoricana
GCGCGCGATTGTGTTCGAAACCCAGGGGGGCACGCGGAATCGAACCCAAGACCTTCCGAAGAAGGGGTCAGCTGTTACATCGTCCTCCGACCACTGGACAAATGTAGCCGCGGGCATGCAGGACATGTAACATCGCCGACCGGGCGCCGGAGTTCAGCGGCACCTGCCGGCGTGCCATCCCGTACAATGTCACCACCGCGTCAGCCACCGCCCCCTACACGTGCGGCCTCAGCAACGCGACTGCAGCGTCGGCCGCCGCGGCCGCGGCAGGCGCCGCGCTCTCCGGCGTCGAGTGCGCTGCTGCCGTCGACCGCCAGATGGACTGCGACGCGCTGTGCGTGTGTGTGGACACGGTGCCAAACACCGTGGACGTCGCCACGGGCTGCAGTGGTGCCAGCGCGTCAGGGTCGGTCGGGCTGGGGGGGCTGTACTGCGACTGCCCGGCCTGCGATGAGATCCCTCCTGTGACTGTGGACCCATCGTACGACATCGTCACCGGCCTGAACGCAACCTCCTCGCGGCGCCTGCAGCAGGTGCTTCACCCCAACCGCTACCGAACCTCTCCACGGCGGCCCGGAGGTCAGCACAGGGCGGTGGTGGCCGGTGCTTCCGGTGCGGTGGCCTGTGCGCGCCTGTGCCGGTGCGGCGCTGGGAGAGGCCGGTCGTGGCGCCTGTGACACATGCATGGTGTGCATGCATGCAGTCTACAGAGGAGGAGCAGCTGGCGGAACTGAAGGTGAGCGTGGACCGGCTGGAGGCGACCCAGGCGCGGCTGGAGGACACGGTCGCGGGGTTTACGGAGTCGGTGCAGCAGGTGGGCTTGGACGCTGAGGCCCGCGCGAGCGACCAGACGATCCCACAGCTGATCGAGCGCAACCGCCTGCAGTTGGCGGCGGACGAGGCCAAGACGCAGCAGCTGTTGGCAAGGATCATCGGCAATCAGAACCAGGTTTGTCCTTGTGGGACCGCATGCAGCCCTCATTCAGTGCCACACTCGTCCGTCGCGTGTGCTCCCATTCGGCTGTTTCTCGGTTGAGCTGCGGACTGGATGCACGGCGAATCCTGACGCAAGGGCGCTGCGTGTCCGTGGACACCTTGAGAGTGAGGTGTCATGATGTACAACTGATGCTGGCCGGGCACAGAGTGAAGTTTGTGCATGGCATCTGCCGAGGCGAGAGTTCTGCTCGCATGCGGGCCGTACACACTGCGATGGTACAGCAGCGTCTGCCTCGTGCACAGGAGCTGGGTGGCTGCAGCGTTACGCATCCCGCCCATGATCGGCGGCGTCTGGGGCATATGCAGGCTCTGGAGCTGGTGGAACTGTCCCAGAGGTCCATTGGGGCGATCCGCGAGCTCTCCGAGGGAACTGCGGCGACCCTCGCAAACATCGAGTCGGACTTTGCGGCGACGTTCACCGCGATCAAGACGGCGATCACGTCCGCCGTGATTGGCACCGCAGACGCGGTCGCGCTGTGGAAGGCTGCCCAGCGGCGGCGGTTCGTGTCGGAGCGCAACGCAGAGCTAGTGAACCTGCCGTGCACATACGTGGAGCCGGTGGTGGGGGGCGGCCCAGAGGCGCAGGCGCTGCCGGGCACCGCCCGAGTCGCTCACCGGGAGGAGCGGCGGTTCGAAACGGGGGGGTCGCTCCTGGGACCAGCCCAGCGCCAGCCGTACGAACCGCCTGCCTGCACTGTGACTGTCTCTGCTGTGAGCTGCAGGAGGTGCAAGGCGGCGTTTCTGACGCGGCCACTGTGCAGGCATGCAGGTATTGGTATGTGCCGCAATCACGCGCTGGTCAATTGGTACTGTTGGCATTGGTCGATGGCACCATGATGCACCTGACAACGCCGGCCTGTGCTGCGCCTGTAGACACTGTGCTTCGGGCTCAACACAGTGTATCCTGGTGAGCCGAGGTGTGGCCTGCAGTAACGCTGCTCGGGAACGGCTGATAGGAGGCTTCAACAGGATAATCGGGGGAATGTTGATCCACTCCATCCGCCGGGATGCCAGCATCTGTGATGCAACCCGATTCCCGGAGATCCAGAACTTTTGCCTTGGGGACTACGTGGCGGAGCCGTTTGGGGTGGATCCTGTCTTCAAGCCTGCGACCGGCTCGTTTAACCCGGACATGTCGGAGCTGGACATGCTGCGCGCATACAATTGCACACGGGACTTTGGCAGCAATTCGGTGCGTCAGTGCATTCTGGCGTACAACGACATCACATGGCTTGACTGTGGCGTCACAGTATGACCACCACCCCCACCGCCGTGTCCTGCATCTTGTGGCTGGCTGGGCTTTGTCTTCAAAGCCGCAGTGTTGACCCGCATACAGCCAGGAGAACGCCACACCACTTCAGGCAAAGCTGCATTTACACAGGATGCATGCGCTAGCCGGTTTCTGGACCCTCCAAACTCCACTGTATCTGATGTGCGCAGGCTCTGTGACCGCATGCCATCGGAATCGCAAACAATGCAATCGAGCGGAGATATGGTAACTCTGCATCAGTGTTTTGAAGTTGGCCTGGCGTGTAGTGTGCGTCGCAACAACGTCGTCTCATACGCGCCCTCGTCATGCATGTGGGCTGGCACACGGGCGCGTACGAGACAACGCGTGTTCATCGCAACAAAAACGGTTTTGTCCCGCATCGAGCAGGGCTCTGACTACAGTACCACCGCTGCAGTGCTGCTGAGATGCCTCCCATACAGCCCGAAATGTGTGGAATGGCAAGGAGTCCTGTTGCTGTGCAGATCTTCAACATTGAGCATCCGACCCTCCCCGGCCAAACTGCCAATCCCCCGCCGTACTGTGCTCAACATTTCAGCAAGCTGCAGCAGCCGTGGGGGTTCAAGTCGCTCGCGATCCCGGGCCACCGCACCGGCTACCCTGTGTGGCTGGACATCAACTTATCGCACAGCGAGATGCGGAGATGGGTCCGTCTGCTGGACGATGGGCTGTTCTTTGACCCCGCAACAGTTGCAGTCACAGTGGAGGTCATGACATACAACGCGCACACCAACCTCTTTGCCAAGGCAACCGTGCTGTTTCAGTCGGACAGTGGCGGCGCGTTCCAGACCTTCAGTAACGTCAACACTCTCAAGGTGTGCCACCGAGCCTATGCGATGCTGCAGCACCGGATGCTTGTTGAACGAAGCAGAGGCCGCAGCACCGCCTGCTCGACCAAAACCCTCCGAATTGTACTCGACCGTGCGCACACTGCGGCTTCACAAGTAACGGGTCAGCCGGCTCCGGGCCCCACACGGCGATGCAGCGCCAGGCTGCACCACCCACCGCAACAAGCCCTCCACGAGCTGCAACAGCGCAGCATGTGCGGCGAGCATGCCGTCCACCACTGCTCCCACTCGCGCAGCCTTCCCACGGACGATGGCCGTGCAAAACCGCGTCTCACCACCTTTCTGTAGCGCTGTGCACTCCTGTCGGGTGATCCCACGCTGGCTGCACCGCCCGTTCGTGCTGGCTCAGCACGGCACACGTGCGCACAGCACGGCACACGTGCGCACAGCACGGCACACATGCGCGCACCGTTGGTGGTTCAGGTGGAGCTGCACAAGGGCCGCCGGGGGGCCATGCAGCTGGCCTTGGAGGTGCTGCTCACGGTCATCGCGGCCCTCCTGGCCACACACCAGCTGCACCTCATGCTCCAGGCCCAGCGGCACGAGGGCAGCCCCCTCGCCTTCCACACCGGCGGCCTCGACACGCTCGCGCTGCTCTCCACCGCCCTCCTGTGCACAACCCTAGCCATCTGGTGGACGTTCGTCCGCCGCGCCTCGCGCTTCACGATGTCCGTGCGGTATCCGGTGTACCGGGACTTGAAGGCCGACGTGTTTCCGATGGAGCTGGCCGACGGCGGCGCGGGCATGGTCGCCGCGGCGCGCGCTTTTGAGCGCGTGGATGAGGCGGTGATGCTGCTGGCGTGGTACCACGCCCTCAACGGCGTACATGTGCTCGTGCTCGTTGTGCGGCTGCTGCATCTGATGCACTTTCACCCCCGGCTGGGCGTGGTCACCCGGTCGCTCGTCGTCGCGATGCCGGATCTCTTTAACTTTCTACTCGTCGGAGGTGCGCTTGTGGACTCACAGAGCACCTGCGGACTCACTAGGCTGCATTTGCCTCATGCTCCACGTCTCGGCATCGCCCCTGTGCGTTCTTGGCATGCCGACACAAATTCCGCCTCAATCACACAACTAGAGACACCTCTCGGAGCCAGCCAGGCCTCGGTGATCTAAGACTTAAGTTGTGATGTTCACACCGCCAATGCGGCTGTACAGAGGAGTCCTCACAGGTGTACAAAACTCTGTACGTGCGACTGCATGCCCTCAAATAGTCATGAGATAGCGCCCTGGCTGGTGGAACACAGTGCGTCTCGAGATGGAGCAGCTTTCCCCGTAAGCAGCAACGTGAATGGTACCAAACGTCTCAACGGCAGACGCTACGAGATACGTGGGCAGCAGCAGCAGAAGCGTGGGGACTGGCCTTGAGCTGCAAGGCTGCACTGCGTTGGTGGTAGCTGCGCTGCGGGGTCCCAAACGCCCACAGGCAAGGGCCCTGTCAGCAGGTGGCTAAAGCAGGGTCGCCACCATGCAGGGGTGGTGTTCATGGGCTACGCGATGATGGGCCATCTCATCTTTGGCACGGTCATCACACAGTTCAAGACATTCCCGGACTCTATCACGACGTGCCTGGAGGTCATCATGGGGGATCCATCGATCAACCTCGAGCTACGGCGGCTGCCAGGCCTCATGGTGCGCCCTCCACACAGATCCACTGATCACTCGCCTCACCATGCTGACGCCGGTAAGACGCTGCGTCAAACCTGATGCTGCTAGCTACAGCTGCATCCGTGGCAGGTCGAACGCACGGGGGCCTGTGATGTCCTCAGCATGGCAGCTGACCTTCCGCTTGACAGGACTTGAGCCTGCACCTTTGCCATAGTGTCCTGTGGGGTCCTGGTGCAGGGGCACACTGACTGGACCCGGTCACCGCTCAGCTTTGTGGGCTGCACAAGCGCGGCTGAGTGATTGTAGCACAGCTGTGGTGTGCCGTGAGGTGGCAGATGCCCTCGACTCTGGACACGCGACCACTTGTTAACAGGGGCGGCACTGTGTTGCCTGTCACAGTGCCTCGTTCACGGTGCCGAAGGGTGCCGCTGATGCGTGGACTGCGCGGCGCCGCGATGGCTGCTGCACCAAGCTGTGTGCCAGTGGAGCCCGCCCCTCCTCAAGAAGTACAGGGCAGGCGGGCGCACGCCACCCGCCCCGGCCACCGTTCAATGAGTGCAGCGATGTGTCTACAACGCTGCACAGGACATACAGTGAGACACTGGGCATGAAGAGCGCACGCTCATCATGCACACGGCCGTGTATGTGCACCCAGCATTAGGCGTCGACGTCCCCATGGAGGCGTTGGGGCGGATCCCAGCAACTGGATCCCGGCATTCGGCTCCCAGGCCCGGCTTTCCGGTACAGACTCGTGCTGATGTGTCGATGCTGATGTGCAGAATACTGTGGGCCAGCTGTACTTCTGGTCGTTTGAGCTCGTGGTGTTCATGGTGTTGATGAACTTCCTGCTGGCGATCATCGTGGACGCCTTCTGTGAGGTGAAGGAGGCCACGGCGAGCTCGAAGAGCGTGCTCCAAGATCTCGGCGAGCTGGTCAGGGTGCGCGCGGCCGACACGCTCGCGTACGCGGGCGCGCCGCTGGCGTGGCTCCGCGGCAAGCCACGGCAGCTCACGTCGGCCGAGGCCGGGCTCATGCTGCGGCAGCTGGCATACGCGGCGGAGGAGGCGCACCGCGGCAACATGCGCGATGGGCCGGGTGGACCTGTAGACGCCGGACAGGCGTCTGTGGACACGCGGGTGCTGCAGCTGGGGCTGGTGAAGTTGTCGATGTACGACATGGTGGAGGTGCTGAAGGACCGGTTCCGCGATGCGAAGGAGGCGCGGGATGGGGAGAAGGAGAGGCGGGGGCTGTGGGCGGTGATGCGGGGGGGCCTGGCTGGGACGGGGATTCTGGGGATGGAGGAGGAGGCGATGGAGCGGGAGGTGGAGCGCATGGCGTACTGGGTGTTTGAGCGGTTCTCACAAGAGGACAGTTTGAAGGAAGAGCCGTACACGTTTGAGGATTCGGGATGAGTTGTTTCATGTGCTATGTTGCGAGAGGCGGTTTTGTCCTTTGGCGCGCTCGGTGTTGGGTCGTTGCGTAGCTGGTATGCTGCAGCACGGCTGCAGTGGGGTGTCGGGTTTGCGTGTGCGGTGACATGCATGCAGGTGAAAGTGAATTGCCCACAGCTGCGAGAGGTCGAGTGAGTCGTTAGGAGAGGTCGCCTGACAGAGGCAAGTTGAGTGGGGGCTCGCGTTGCACCCAGAATGCTTTCCTTGCATAGTTTCTTTCCTGCTCATGTTGCTGTCAGACTGGATTTCATGTGAAGCGAGCAACCAACGCGGCAGTGACACACCCAAACTTTGATGTGTGACAGGCATGTCCACGTGTTGAAATTGCATCAATCCACATGGGGGCGTGGCCAGTCGCCACGTTTAGACATGGACGTGGGTGAGAGAGGAAATATGTCTAGTTGAAAAGTAGATAGCTAGGTTGAGAAAAAACGATCTTTCTACTCTATCCCCCGCATGTTTCAATCAGTCACATCTTTTGCAGGGCACCCTCCTGCACTCCATCTTTGAGTGTGCTTTCTCAAATCGCTGCACGCTTCCGGCCTCGGTCGCATGCGCAACGAGCAGAAGCTGCATGAGATGTCGGGAAAGAGGAGGTTCAAAAAGTGATCACAGGTGCAAACCTGCGACCGCTGTTTTGCGTGCACCATGACCATGCGCATTGGCGAGATTATCGCTTCAGTCACGGAAGGGAGTCACCATACAATACACTGTACACGTCTGGGAAGTCGTGAACCTGGCGTGTAGTGATTGCCAGGTACCCCATTCTTTCATGTGAACCGACAGTATTGATTAATGTAGAGGCTATTCTTTCATCGCAATAATGGTGGTATCATCCATAAGCCCTCCGCCCGAGTCAGGGACTGATATCAACGAATCCGTGAGTATTTCCCTTTGTCTATTGGTGCTGAGTGTGTGTCGGGCATCGCGTTGTTTACCTCCACCGTGTAAATACTTGCAGGTCTCAGCCTCCTTCCACGGCTCGAAGTACTCTGTAAGTGTGCAGACAGTTGATCATGGTGCGCTGCGTGTCGAGGTAGAGCAGGTATCAAGCGCGTGCGTTTGGAAGGGCACCTTCACGAGCCAATGTACGTCTGCTCACACAACAGCGTCTGCTGGCACAACTGCGTCGATGGGTGATCATGTGAACATATCACACATCAACATGTCATTGTCTGCAGACGTCACGGAAATCACAAGCAAGACCGGGAATTTTAAGTCTTACAGCGTATTTGTTAAGATGCTGGTGAGTGCTTTGAGACGCACGTCCGACAGCGTTTGCGTCGACCTGCTCACATATTCAGACCTGGAGGTTCTCAAGGCTAAGCGATTGAGGCGCTCTGGGCACGAGGTTCCAATGCCTGCGTCCTATACGACCAATAACAAACGATACCTCATCTTAACGTATCAAGGGGAGTTTGATAAGGTTCACTATCCCTTACCTCTACAATTTGAGGAACACCCAGATCCCGGAGAGCTGAAGAAGACGATAATTCAGTTGAGAGGTGCGTCGTTCTCTGCGAATGCATGCCAAGTGAACGCTCTTACGACCATGCAAATGCTAAAGGCCTTGCACCAACCACATGTATCACATGCTGATCTACCGATGCAGAGCAGCTATCTCAGGCTCATCTGGAAGCCACCGATACATCAGATCTGGTGGAGGAGATCCACCAGCTACGTGCAGAAAATAATGACCTCCAGCGGCAGCTAGCAGACGCAGCAGATAATCGAGCACTAGGCGAATCCGACGTCAATGCGATGGCAGAAGATGCGTATCAAGAAGTTCAAGATCTCAGACGAGAGAACAGCTCCCTGCAGGTATGTCCTGGATTCGACAGTGCCCTTGGCTTCATTCCCAAATTGACCATGGTTGTCGCCATTAGCTGTTGCACCACCTCGCAGCCACTTGGCCCACCATGCACCCAACACAACTGATTATGATTGCTCCCGTGCACCTGTGGCTACACTTTTAACTACCTGCGGAAACCCAGCGAACGGCCCAAAATCACCGAGCTCTTGGCTCAGCCGTGAATGGCTTCTGCCTGAGGGTGAGCCAAAATGCTGCTGTACTGGTACTCCAGATGGCTCCACAACTCGGAGCTATGCTTATCACTGAATACAGCTAAGATTACTCGCCATGCTAGCAAAGCGCAGTGGATTCAAAGCGTAGCCACGTCAGCTCCATGCAAAGACCGCACGGGTCACGGACCCTCTGTCTTCACACCTCACATGGCACATCAGCCCTTCATGGGTCGTAACTTGCCGAGGTACATATGAGTACAGCCACGACCTGCATAAAAGCTGCATTTGTCTATCTGCAATGCTCTGTGAGGTGGAGCGTGGGTGCTCAGCCGGGCCGTGGGCATGGTCTGGCACCCAGGCACGTGTCAGCCCGAGACTGTGGCCACCGCTGTCGGAGCGAGAGCGGTGTTTCATGTGCCGCAGCTCTCCACCGTTGCAAACACTTCCCAAGGTGAGCTGCTTGAGGATGATGGCGCAGTGCCTCTATGCAGGAGAGTGTGGAGGCACTGCAGGAGCAGCTACGGGACCTACGGCTGAGCCACCGCCGAGAGCTCCGTCTGAAAGCCCGGGATGCGGCAGCCGCCCACGAGGAGCTGCAGGCCGCCCGCGCCAAGGTTCGGGAGCTCAACGTGAAGACCCGGCACCTGCAGTCGGTGCGTCCTGCCGTGTCACTGGCTGTCCCCGTCCGCAGCATATTCGCGTCTGCGGACACATGCTCAGCAGAAGAGGACACAACAGAACACAGATGCAGTCCTTGAGCTTCTGCTGAGAGGCTTGCTTGGCAATCAGGTGTCTTGTGCGCTGTCACAGGTTGTATGCATGGGGACCCTCGGACTGCGCGGTGTAGTGGCATGGCGTGTTGGGGCGCTGCACGGCTTAGCGTGTGGTGTGTTAAGAGTGCTGCTGATTGGCCGGCGGTGCAGGAGGTGGACATGCTGAGCAGCTCCACAGGGAACCGCGGGAGGGCGCGTGCAGCCCCGCTGTACGGGGGGCCTGGTAGGACGCGGTCAGCCGGGGTACGGGGGCCTGAGTCGGGGCCGACGAGGCCGCGCTCCACGTCACCATACGTCCGCAGCCAGCCGACGCCGCCCAGGCCTCCGACTGGCCCTCGATCACGGCCGATCTCTGGCAGGTCATCTGCAGGTGCGGCAGCACAACACATTGCCTGTTTCCTCAGCACGAGCCCATGTGGCAGCACCGTGAGTACATGAGCGGAACGCTGGATGTGATGTGACGGTGGTGGTGGGCTACTTGATGTGACTGGAGCATGCTTGGCACTGTGGGGTGGCATGCCTGCGATTAGGGGAGCCTGCACTGTGGACTGTGTGTGCAGCGTCAGACACGTCTCGCGCGAGTACAGCGTCACGGCCGCGGTCAAACGTCTCGCGTGCAGCATCGGCGCCGGCGCGGCCTGATCGCTTCGACCCGACAGCGTATGTACAGCAGAAACGCTCCAAGGAGGCCGCGGCGTCCGCGTGCACGCGCTCGACCTTCTCGCCGTCTTCCGCGCACCCCCGCACCGGCAGCCGCGGCCGCTCCGCGTCGCCGTGGTCGCCGCGCTCCGCCGCGAGCGACGGCCGCAGCAGCGCTGCGGCTTCGCCCGCGCGTAGGCTGCGGTCAGCGGCCGCTCCGCGGCCGCCGAGCGGCCGCGGCGGAGGTGGCGGTGCAGCAGACTGCAGGGAGCGAGTGCGGCCGCGGCCAGCGGCCCGGGCAAGCCAGGAGGTGGGGCGGCTGTCTGCTGAGCGGCAGCGCAAGCAAGCATGGGGGCGGGGTAGCACACCAGAGGCAGCACGGCGGAGCAGTGCAGAACGCAATCGGCGGCCAACTCCGAAGCGGCGTCCGGAGTGGGATTCACGCACAGCTTCAGTTTCCCCAGGACGCGCCTTGCTGCAAGTGAAGGAGAAGATTGCTCAGTACCGGAGCCAGGGCCGGTACGTCGGAGGCGATGGCTGTGGATCGGAGGGCGGGGGCGGAATCAGCACGCTCGATGATGCAAGCATTATTGAGCCTGTTGCGGGCATGGGGCATGAGCTTTCACATGATGACACACCCGCAGAGGCAAGCGCCGAAATACAGGAGATTGACTCGCGTCTTCAGGCGCTGCAAGATTTTCTCAGGACTGCGAGAGCTGCGAATGGTCAGGCATGATGTGTGTGCAGCAGACCATGAGCGTGTACTGCATATGTTCATGCACTATTTTCGCCAACAGTGCCAGGTGTGCCTGAGCATTGGCTGTGTACGGTTCAGCATCTGTTTTAGGGGAGGCCTACTGGTAGGTGCATTCGCAGTGTCGTGCGATTTCAGCCTTCCCCCAATCATGAGGCGACGCTCCGTCCGCTGCTGATCATATGAACATCACAAGCAAAAAAAAGGGGGGGGGGGGGAGTCGGGCATCACGCCAAACCCAAACGGGCATCGGCCACAGCACCCCTACCAGTAGGGGCGGACAGCACTATCACGCCCTGGGTGGCCGTGCATGCTTGCCACTTGTTGAGCCGGATTCACAATGATCAGCGTGCACAGCTGTGGTCTATGCTGTAGTTCAAGGCTCACATCAAGTGTGCGCCTATTCCTTGTCTCGTTCGTAATTCAATGTCGAAAGACAGCACCGGACACCTTGCATCTGACTGTGCAAGTAGAGCACTAGAGAAGTGGGTTCATGGTCTGAGATAAGCAGGGGCATCTGCGTCGCTACTGGTTACATGCCATTATGCACGGATTGTGCATGTAGTTGTTCAAAAGATCGTGACATGTTGCATGAACTTCTTACCTATGGGGCTGCGTTGCAGAAGTGGTAAAACTGCGATCCTGTCTGAGCCACGTGTACACGCGCAGTACAGCTTGGCCATTACAAGCCCTTCGTGAAACCCGCGCCCCTACACTGGCTGCAAGGAATGAGCCCAGTTCCTTGGCATGTCTTGCATTGGCGGATGTTTCCATACTGCCTCTTTCCTGCAGCTTGAAGCTCCTCCAACGGCACTTCGCGTTTCCCTGATCCTTGACATACAAAACAACGGGCACCACCTGCAAGCAAGCGAGAGTACATGCTGTTACCAAATCTTAGAGTTGATTTTTCGTAAACCGCAAATGCGCGTATTGCCTGGGCCAACCTAGCGCGGTCGTGCACTCTGCGAACTAGCGGCACTGCACTCGTACAGATGGCGTCGATCATCGCCGCAAAAAATACGATAGTGAGGACACGAGATGACTGAAAGGTTATCAAACTTGCGCGTTGTGGTTGAACATTATGTTGTGTGACTCTGCAAACGCAGATGGTGCGCAACAGGCACTTGTGGCAACAGCTGTCCGGTCCGCCTGGGGTGAACTTCCCGTCAGGTCAGACGACAGAGAGCAACATAGACGCAATATTTCTCTTTGAGCGGGGTACCAGATTGACGGTAGGTGTCACACCTACGCCTTGGCACAGATCACACATCTCGGCTGTGTCAGCCTTGAGCCCATTGTAAACAGCAGCACTCACAGCCGTTGCAACTGCGCTACCAACTAGAAGGTCTTGCATAAGTTCTGGGTCGACATTGCACGTCACATCGCGCAATGCCTTAGGTACTCGGCAAGTGCCGACGAAGACATGTGACGTGGTTGATGCCGTGGCTCGCATCCAGCAGATGATGCACGCCCTTTCACTATTTGACGGCGTACAAGCTCAGTAAGCGATACGCAGCAGTTTTTCCAGTGACAATGACTTGATACTACTGGCCTAGCGTCTGATTGACACGGCGCAAGCTGCCTCGAACATGTGGTCACAAACGCGTTCAAACCGATCAGCGACTTGTATGAGCAATACCTGTACATGGCACGTTGTGTCACCGATGCTATACATTGTTGCGGAACGCATTTCAACACAGTGTGGCGCGTGCACGCCATGGCGTGCACACGGTCCATTGGGCACACAGACCGCATGCATGCGAGGCGGCAAGGTGTACCCATCTCAGCTGGCCGATCCACGAGATCAAGTTGCCCAGATTGTAACTTTGATAAATCCACTCGGTGCACAGATATCCCGTGTGCGTGTGGAATGTCAATTTGTGCGCGCCATCTGTTGAAGGCACGTTGACGCTGTCGTCAGTGATACCTCCACTATGGCTGTGGATGCAGATACAGCAGTGGAAGATGTCGGCATGAAGGAGCGTGACACTGAGGAGACGAAGAAATTGTCAGGCCGCCGCAAGAAGGCTGCAAAGGCGAAGCAGGTGAAGCCGGGCAGCTTCGGTGCGCCCACTGTCGATGCCGCTGCTGCCCTGTACACGGGATTTGCGTTCAAGGCAAACCTCATTTTGCGGAGGGACGTGGTCATTTCTCTCTTGTTATCCGTCTTGGAATGTAGCCTTCTAATCATCCGTAGCCGCGTTGTACAGAGAACATGGGCTTGTCCATCCCGATCCTCAAGGCGATCAAGCGAAAAGGCTTCCAGCTTCCAACTCCAATTCAGCGCAAAACTATTCCTTTGATTCTTCAAGGCGTGGACGTAGTGGGGATGGCCATGACGGGCTCGGGGAAAACGGGGGCGTTTGTCATTCCCATCGTACACAAGTGTGTCACCTGTTCCTTCTGACACCGCCGCACATAGGCCGCATAGTGTGACCGAGCTGCTCCTACCTGTCTAGCTGTGCACGTGGTGGAAAGACGGCTTCCTGCAGGCTGGGCAGCCATGAAGTGTCAGGCGTGCGGGCAGTGCTGCTCGCCCCGGCCAGAGAGCTGGCTCTGCAAACATACAAAGTGGTCACAGAAATCGGCAAGCACACGGACCTGCGCTCTGCCGTTCTCGTCGGAGG
Organism: Ulva armoricana; assembly: GCA_032360965.1. NCBI lineage: Eukaryota > Viridiplantae > Chlorophyta > Ulvophyceae > Ulvales > Ulvaceae > Ulva > Ulva armoricana. Next base: position 943,046 of record JAUMHO010000013.1, read on the forward strand.
TGACTCCATGGCCGTCCAGTTTGCAGAGCTCTCTGCTTCCCCAGACATCATCGTGGCCACTCCAGGCCGCCTGCTCCACCACATCTCCGAGATCCCAGGATTCAACCTCAAGAACACCCGCCACGTCGTTCTGGACGAAGCCGACCGCCTCTTCGAGATGGGACTGGGAGGCCAGGCAGGCTCCCACCGCACTGTGCTGCTTCAAACATTCCACTCCATCCCTGCACGACACACAGCCAACACACGTCCCCTCTGCAGGTCCAGGAAATCCTCAAGGGCACATCAGAGACCCGCCAAGCGCTGCTCTTCTCCGCAACGCTGCCAGCTGCGCTGGCAGACTTTGCAGCTGCGGGGCTGCGGGCGCCGCAGGTCGTTCGGCTCGATGCCGACACCAAGCTCTCCCCGACTCTCGACCTGTCCTTCTTCGCCCTTCGGGACTCTGACAAGCCCGCGGCGCTGCTGCACATCGTGCAGGAGGTGCTGCCGCCCGGCAGCACGACCATCGTGTTCATCGCGACCAAGCATCGAGTCGAGTACCTGCTGCTCCTCCTCGAGGCGGTGCGCCCCCCCCCTCCCCTCCAGCCACAACGGCACCCCTCCGTTTCGAGGTCCCACCTCATGGCGCTGCGGCAGCCAACCCGTATCCACCGCTACGGCCTCACCTGCGTCCCACATGTTCGCCTCGGCGCATACTCAGCCTGAAGCTCCTCCACACCGCCTATCCTCCTGCCACAACCGC
>JAUMHO010000013.1:956149-975306 GCA_032360965.1 Ulva armoricana
GGGCACGCGGAATCGAACCCAAGACCTTCCGAAGAAGGGGTCAGCTTTTATAGCGTCCTCCGACCACTGGACACTGTGTGTGTGCTTTGCAGTTGCAGCTTCTGTGTGTGGGTGGCAGTGGCTAGCGCTGAGCATACGGTGTTGCTTTGTATTCCGTGAAGTGGTCCACTTGGTGGTTTTGCCCGTGTACTCTTGTGTAACTACACAGTGAGGAAATGCGCCATCATGCATGGGGTCCTCGCCTGGTTGATCCGATCCTCACCCTTCCTGCGAGGACCACATAAAGACCGAGAGGTGACCAGGTAACGATAACAGAATTCTTCTAGCATCTGCCATCCACTAGCTCTACCAGCTCAGCGCCCGAGCTCCATTGCGAACGGGGTCGTGCTAGCCCTGCTGTGGCTACCAGTACAATGGCAGCTACTCCCGGTCCACTCGCACGTTGAAATGCACAAGATGACGGGAAGGGAAGAAGGTTGTAACTATGGGCATGCGTGAGTGGGTGTTCGAGCAGTTGCAAGCCAAGACAAGCACCCAATTGCGATGTCCTCATCTGCGCTTGAGCTCCGTGGAGAGCTCCAGTCGGGACGGAAACGGCGGACATCAAGGGTGCGCAGCGGTGGGTAATCAGAAAATGCGTCGATAAGAGATCTTGCACGCGTTGTGCTGTTCTGGTACGACTGACGATCGCGCGCGCGCAAGCGGTTGGTATCGTACCGACAATCCGATGCACCCGGCTTGTGGCGCCCCACGGCGCCGTCTTGACGTCTTGATACTTCGAGAATCGCGCTAGCATGGTACGTCTCGTGTTCCTCGATAATCTTGGAAGGTGTCGGCTGGCCTGCGTTGCTATTTCGTCAAAATATGGTCGAGCCACGCTAAACTCGGAGTGGTTACAAGTGTGCAAGCGCCTGTGACACTGCTAGGATTAATCGATCACCGAAGGGTAGAAGCTTGAATACAATAGACAGAAGTAGGCTGTTTGGGGGCACCTCTGGAAATGTGAATATATGTACCACTTTGCGTGCCGCGAATGTTGGCGCGCCGGGTGCCGAGCTCGAGACAGAGTGCATGTGCATGCAAACGTCCAGTGCAGCTGACAAACACAGAGTCCATCCGACGTGGACACCACGTAGACCAATGCTTGGGATAGTGCCGCATTTCGCTGCGATGCATGCAGGCACGATACGAGCCGGCTCACATTTGCGCGAAATGGCCAGCCTAAGCTTGCGTGTACACGTGGACAGGTAAGACCGAGTTGCCGTGGATCCGGATGCAACCGCCAGCTAGCTACGGCCATGCAGGCACCATATCTTTCCCGGCTACAGCTCTCCTAGGCTGTGTGCAATTTGAGTACGATACCATGGTCAAAGTTCATTCTACTGATACAGCACTCAAGACTGTTGTCCCAGCTGGTTCCAAGTGCACGTGCCAACTGCCGCTTGTATTTGATAAAGCACTTGATTCAACCCCAGAGTCCGTTCCGGTGAGCTCGAGTGACAATGACCTGGAGGTACAGCGCAGTTCTGAATACAGGTGCTTCCATGGCTTTCACCCTGATCAGTTGTGCATTCCTTGTTTTAACAATTACTAGGGCCTCCGAATCCACGTCTGCGTTCCGGAAATACGCTCAGGGCGTTGATCTCCTCGCGCATCACTCCATGGCCAGATGCCACGCCAGCACGGTCGGCACAGCCACTTGGGAGCACCGCCAACCTTCGTGTTACAACATCTGTTCGACTGGTAGAGCCTGCGTGTGCTCGTGCCATCAGATGGTGGCCTTGGGACCGACCAACGCGCCTCATGAGGCGAAAAGCTGAGCGGATAGGCAGTGTTGATCGACACTTCATATCCTCTCGCAGCGCACATATCCGCATGCATATTTGCAACACTGCGCTTCCAACTCCCAGCATCAGCCTGTATATTCATTTCCCTGTCCTGCGTAGCCTGCGATGTAGCTGAAAGTCAAGCCACGATACCACGAAAGCTGTCAGGTCGACGCGCCGCGCGCTGTGTTCGCTGTGCCCTGTCGCCACGGTCCAGGTACCATTTCCGCTAGGCAAGCTGCATGTGCACAGAACCGCAGCTAGCGCCCACAAGAGTGGCTGGTCAGCAGCGGACTCTAAGGTGCCATGCTGTCTGGTCACGGCGCCACTTCACAGAGCATGCGCCCCCTCTAGATCTGGTGCCGTTCACTCGAGCCACCATCTCACGCCTGGTGTTCACGCCTCACACAATCCAGACACGGCCGCCGCAAGGACCACCGGCATGCAGGGCTGACGGTGCTGCTCACCGTCGCCGCAGGCGTCATCGTCGGCGGTCTCCGGCTGCTTCCGCGGGACGCGTACGCCACCGTCAACGCCGCCGTGTTCAAGGTCTTTCTGCCCGCCCTCATCTGCCGCGGCATCGGCATCAAGACGGACCTCTACGATGACGACATCTGGCGCTTCATCGGAGCCTTCCTCCTCCTGCGAGTCATCGCCCTCGCCGTCGCGTTCTCATCAGCCATGCTCCACCCTGGGTGCGTGCCACTGACCGACTCATCCAAACACACATCGTTACCCTAGCACAAGAATCTCAACTCTGGCGCACTTGGCCTCCCTGCCCCTGCTGGATGACAGCATGCATGCTCGCTTCCTGCGCGCAGCCACAGGGTCCTCTCACCCGCTGTGACCGTAGTGCCTTGGTCGTACCCCACGTCACGCACAGCACCGCACAGCACGTGTCAGTCGCGCCACCTCGCGCCCGTGTTGCAGTGATTCTCGATTCATTTTCATTCTATTTTTTTCAGACGTGTGCGCATATGCTCTGGGCGACAGCAGCACACGCCCGGCCCGGAGGCTGCTCCGGCTTGGACGTCCAGGGCCCCTCCCACCACATGAGTATGACGTCATCATTGCGCAGCGGCGCAGGGGCCGCAGCCGCATGGTACGCCCACAGGACTGCACCGGGTGCAAGCGGTGTGGCTGCGAGGGCGTGGTGCTACTGGTACCGGTACGTGGTGTAGTGTGCGACAGCATGGTCGCCTGGTGCAGGCGGCAGAGTGACGTTGAACGGCTACCCGGCCGTGTCGTCGTGGAGTGGCTCGCGCTATCGTGGATCTCAACCGTCATCCTCGGAGTGCCCGTCCTCAAGTCTGCGATGGGCGACGCGTACGCCAAGTTTGGCATCCTCGCCGGCATCTCCTCCTTCGTCTTTCAGCTGCCGGTGCGCCCTCCAACCATGCCCGCCACGCGTCATGTCAGAGCCACAGCTGCAGCACGCCGCTGCGGATCACCCCCGGCCGCTCGCATGCATGCGCGTGATCATGGCGTCACCTGCGCCATCCGCAGCAGGCAGTCGTGACATCGTTCGCGGGGCCGCATGCAACCCGTGATCGTTGGGCGGGGCGACAGAGATCTACGCCGGGGACAGGCCGACGCACGCCTGGCAGCGGTGGCTGTGCTGCTGCTGCGGTCGCGGGCCCGGCCGTTGCAGACACCAACCCTGACACGCCAACAGCGACGGCGCCGCAACGGCGGTCCCTCCGCCGCGCAATTGGCCGGCACTTGACTTGTGTAAATGCGGGGTGAGGCCGGACGTGCAATCCAGAGTCGGAGGCGCGAGGGTATGGAGAAGGGGAGCAGCGGGAGCAGCGGATGGTATGAAGGTCTAGGGTGTTCCAGTCGCCGTAGTTGTGGTGGGTGTGCAGTTGTGTGGTACATTGTGGGGCATACATTGCAGTCGCGTGGCATAGCCGCAGGCAACAGGCACGATGGTGGCCGGACCGTGGTCGACAATGGGTGTGCTGTGCAGCTGATGCTGGTTCTCCTGGAGGTGCACAGGTGGCTCAGCATGCGCCTGCCCAGCACACAGCGCGACGCCGAGCGCGCATCCGCGAAGGTCGCCGCCGACAGTTCCGGTGCGCCCCTGGGGGCCTTGCCCGCCGCTGGTGCCCGCATCACGCGCTGGCACGTTGCAGTCGATGCAGTGTGGCACCACTCGAACGCCACGCTGGTCACCTGCACACGCATGTGATGGCACCGTGCCACATCTTCTGTCACCGTGACGGGCCCATGTGCATTGATGTAGTCTGCGCAACATCGACTCCGCGGGCGGCCGGCTGAACGCTCCTCCTGACCGCTGTCACCAGTGTGGGCGCAGCATACGATATGCAGCGTGCAGGCGCGCTGTACCTGTCTGTGCTGTGTGCTGTGTGCTGTGTGCCTCACCGCATTCCGGCCAGCATGCCCGCGCATGCAGCGAGCCCACGCACCAGTGTGTCCCATGCAGGCCTTGCAGTTGGAGTTACGGGCCACACGGCCGTAAGCGCGGCCGAGGACTCCGCCATGACCACCGGCACGTGCGCGAGGACGCTGCCGCCGCTGCCGCCGCCACCACCCGCCGGGGCCGTGATGTCGGTGCCCACTTCCGCCGCCTCCACCGCCGCGATGTCCACCGCGTTTGCCTCCGTGGAGCCCGGCGGGCGGGCCGTCGGAGAGTCGAACATGGAGTCGGCGCCGCTCGCGTCAGACGTCACGCCTCCCAGCGGAGGCGGTGTGCCAGAGCATCGCACGCGAACGAGCGTGGTGCGTCTTGCCAAGGGCCTGCTGACGAACCACGTGCTCTGGGGCATCGCGATCGGGTTTGCGCTGTCGCTGAGCAAGGTCGGCCCGAAGTGGCTGGACCCCGGGCCGGGGGCGGTCGTTGTCGGCAGCATGGCAGTGTACAAGCCAAACGAAGACTTTCTGGAGGAGCTGGGCTTCATTGACCAGGTGATCGCCCCCCGCACATGCCCACTGCCGTGACGAGTGTCCCCCTCTGAACCCTCTCTCGATGCTTGATCTCTTGGTCTGGACTGCACGAGACACGATGTCTGGCGTGACCAAGCAGCAAGGCGGCCGGCACGATATATGGCCTCCCCCAGTGCCACCCCGCATGGCCACACAGGAGTAACCCCCACATGATTCTCTGCGGTGCATGCCCTCCCGTTATCACTCCCCTTGGCGTCTGCCACGCCGGCCTGTCAGCCCGGCACCGTTGTTCGCCCGACAAGAGTTCGGCCGATGACAAGTTCCAGCATCGTGCACACAAACACGCCCCCGCACACTTTCGAAAACACACCGTAACGCTCCGGCCCGTGGTGTCCATCACATCATCGATGAAACGGAGTGTGCTGTACCCGTGCCTGTGATGCCGTGGCCTGTTGTGCTGCTGCTGCGCACTCGGCCAGGCTCGTGTCAGCAAAGGGGGCGTGCCGGACCAGAGGCTATGCCATTGGTACACGGAGACAGCACCGCGTGCATCGCACGAGTTGACGCTGGGGCGCTTGCAGACGCTGGAATGGCTCGGCCGCTGCACGACGCCCGCGGCACTCTTCGCGATGGGCCTCTGGGTTCCGACGCAGTGGCACACCCTCTGTGGGGCATCCGCTGCCGCCCCTGCCTCTCGCGCCACGGCCGACGGCGAGGCACCGCCGCCGGCCGGGCCGCCGTCTACGCTGCGCGCCACGCTGCACTGGCTCAAGGTACGCGGCGCTTCTTCCCACACCCAGCGGCCGCATAGCGCATGTATCCGGTGTGGCATGGCATGAATGCTCTACGGAACCCACTGGTCGCCGGTGTTGCGCATGTTCATCACCTCGGGCACACGCTCACCGCTCGTGTGCAGCTACCTGGCCCATCGCACCCCCTGCAGCTTGCACGGCCTGTCAGGCTGAAGAAGGAGGAGCGCTGAGCAGAGGAAGTGTGAGTCGCCCCTGCATAACACACTTCCATATCGTCTCACCGCATTGCGAGCACGCGCAATTCCGCCACAGTCCGCCGGTGATGAACGCAAGCAACCCACTGCGCCTGCCGCCACAGCCACCAAGCAGCCACGGCCTGAGGTCCACCGACTTTGCAACAGCAGCATGCGTGCAGGTGGTCTGGATGCTGGCGTTCAAGTTCGTCATCTGCCCGCTCCTCATGGTGGCCCTCGCAAAGGCGCTGGACCTGGACGACTCTACGGCCCGTGCCGCGGTCCTTGTGGCCACTATCCCAATCTCTCTCGCGTCATTCACGCTCGCCGAGACGTTTGCTGTCGGCGAGGCGCTGCTCACCAAGCTCGTCATCATCGGCACCGCGCTCATGCTGCCGGTGGCCGTGCTGTGGCTAGAGGCGCTCGACCGCACCGACACCTTCTTGCTGCCGTCGCCGCCGGCGCCCACGACGACCGCCGGTGTCGCATGATCGGCGCACAACCACACGGCTCTACAGCGTTGCTGCTCTGCTGCACACGTCCGCGTTCCGTTGCTCGCGACGAGCCGAGCGTGACAGTGGCAGTGCGTCCGCGGGCGAGCTTGGCATGATGCCACGTGGGTGCATGGCTGCAGCTACCCAGCATGCAGGGGAGGTGGATGGCGCTGTTGTTTTGTTTGTCTGGTACGTGCGTGCTTCGTTTGAGTTGATGTGGACCTCACCCAAGGGTGGGGCGTGCGGCGCAGGTTGGAGTTGCAGCATGTTTGCGTGGAATCGAGGAAGCCAGGAAATCGGAGAGCTGCATGTGCACCAGTGCAGATCGGTGGATGACGACTGTCACATGCGGTGCCTTGTGTCTGCTTAGCGTTCTGAGCACGACGTCCGTGCGGCTCCTGTGCCCTCTTACCAAATTTGCACACGATAGGCAGGCCCACGGATTTGGTCAAGTGCATGACCGCGGGAGCGATGACAATGAGGGCCCTCCCTGCGTCAACGATGACGAAATTGTAGCTGCTGATTGTACAGCCAGCTTTGCACACCCCAGACTGCAGTACAACATGGCTTCGGGACGTGCTTGCGAATGTATCTGTGGAGCTCCTGTGTTCGGCCGTGTGGTCTGTGCTGATGCGGGCTGTGACAAGCTCTGCTCCTGTGGTGCTGCCAGAGAGAACCTCCAAGCGCACCAGTGGCCACGGAGCCATGGGGTGCGCAAATACGACCACTCGAGTGTTCACCGCTTTCTCAGTCGTGTCATCAGCTCAGCGGGACGTATTTAGGCTGCATACAAGAGACGCGGTGCACGTGGCGGTGAAAACTCGCATTGGTTCGACCCCTGTAATAGCACGGGACGCGTCGTTTGTCCTTTTCAACAGCGAGACAACTTCGCCACGTAGGGGCCAGCGCTATTAGAGTATAGTACGTGATAGGCACTGGTGATTGGTCGATATCGTGATCGGCATGTGTATACGAGCAGACAAGAATGTGCTTTTGTGCACGGCAGAAAGCTGTCCGGAGCAGGATGACGAAAACTGCGTATACTTTTGTATGAAAGTTCCCGAAGATGTAATTTCACAATCAAGTGTGCTAAAAGGTATTTCCGGAACAGCGGGTGTGGCGACGCTGCCTGCTGAAGTGACTGACCAAGACTTTCTTCTTTGGCGTCGGAGCAAATTAGACCGTCCTCCCCAATCCTGTGACGAGCTGGCCAAATTGCTTAAGGTGTGACACATTTCTGAGTTTCGGCTCGCTGACAGGCCACCGGTCAGACTGGGACGGTCCGCATCACTTGTAACGTTTGCAGGTGGCAGATGCGTTGGCCGATAAGTGCACGCAGCAGTGGATCAAACTACTGGGCCAAAGAGTGCTCGACACAAATTGGTCCTGCCCTATCAACCGTGACTCCAGGCAGGCAGCACTCCTGAACTTGCCAGTCCACATTCGAAGTGATGTGCTCCAGTATGCCTTGTCGACACAGCAGAAAGTAAGGCCGCTGTACCTGGCCAAGGGCTTGCCAAGCTCCCTCTACCCACACATCGTTGGTGCCATGATTGACAACGCGAGCGTGTTGCAGTGTCCCTGCAAGCGCCATGCTTGTCTGGAGACATTGTTGGCCCAACTGCCACTACTGCCTTCCCTGGGCTTCCCGCCATTGCACTCCTTAAACATTACCTCCCAAGCGCTGAATCAGGATGCAGCCTATGTGCTCTCACAAGCGCTACCTTTCCAAGCGCAGTTGTCCCGCCTGGAGGTGCAAATTGTGGAAGAGACTGAAGAAGCTGCCCGAATCTCTCAGAACCTCATCCCGTCACTGGCAGCAGCTACAAACCTTCAGTTCTTGAAGATCTGCACGTTAAGTCGCCAGCTCCCTGCTGGCAGCCTGAAAGCCCTGGGCCAGTGTCTGAGCAGGCTCAGACGGCTGGGCACGCTCAGTGTCAGCGGATTCAACCTGAAAACAGGCTCCGATCCTGATGACAGTACCTGCAGTGTCACCGACGCAGAGCTGCAAAGGCACTTGTCAGCTTTCCTCCAGGCTGTTGCATCCCATTGCTCTCTCACATCTCTGACCTTCACTTGTGCCAACACTTGCAAGCCGCTTCCATGGCCTCATGTCGTTCCAAAGCTTGTGGAACTGAGCGTCAGCTGCATCGCCTCCGCTGTACATACGGCGTGCAATGCTCGGCCAATGCCTTCTGGCGAGCACGTATCCTGGCCGCACTTCCCTTCCCTGACAAAGCTGGACTTCGTGTTGTCGCACCTGCGTGCATCAGACAGAGCGATGAGCCAGCACTGGCTGCCGTTCTGCGCTGCTTCCTCCACTGGCAGCGGCTCCTGCCCCAAGCTGCGCGTGCTGAGGCTTGACATCCTGTCTGACGGGAGCTTCTGTCCCGTGGTCAATGCTGATGCTCCGGTGATGCTGTGGAAGAAGGTTCTGGATGGTGTGGTTCGGCTAGGCACTGCTGCATACTGTGCCTCTGTCCTGACCGGGTCTCACTGGTGGCAGCTCTGCGCGCCTGCTGCTTGCGTTCACTGCGAGTTGACCCAATGCACTCTCACATTCTCTCACATGTTGGATCCAATGAGAGCACTCTCACATTGTCGCAATCTCCCGTGTTCACCGGTGTCATGGCTGTGCCTTGCGAAGCGCAGATGGATTGCAGGCATGGCAGGTGCTTGCTCCAAGCTTGAGAGGCTAACGCTGGATTCCCAAGCGCCTGAATTCGTCGTGCCTGCTCTGCTCCCTTACATGAGCGGCCTGGGATCACTCACTAGCCTCGAGATGACATGTGACGATGCTGTCGACACTGAAGAGCTCTCGCCGTCACCATGGCAGGGCTTTGTAGAGGCAGCCAGCTCCCTTGTGAGCCTCCACAAGCTCCACTTGAATGGCCTCCCAAATGGGGAAGGCTGGATGATGCAACTCATCCACAGTCTATGCTCCGCACCTGGCTTTGAGGACTTGGAACTTCGTGGGGCAGAAACCGAATCTTTCGTAGTTGCGGGTGATGTCTTCAGGGAAGGCCTGCAGGTTGTCCCGCAACTGACGAGGATCGGGTTGCTGGATGCCACAATTCAGTCTCCACAGCTGCTCTGGAAGGCGCTGTCTGTGATGCCACGACTGCAGCAGTTGTCTCTGCGCTACTGCGAGGTGCGACTGCTGCTGAGGAGCTGCTGGTCTGCCAATGTCGCCAAATGCCCCCCGTTTTCCCACACGTGAGGGTGAACACTGATCCACTTCAGCAGGCTCGCAGTTGCTGTGCCTCGATCATGGCAGTCAGGCGCTGACGGCGATGAGGAGGCATGCGCGCCTGGAGACTGCAGTTGAAGCAGCGCACCGAGCGACGCGAGTTGAACATTTCTGTTCCAGGCGTGACCTTCTGCAAGGTGTTGTGCATATGATTCGGCCCTTACAGGACCTCTACATCAGCACCTGGCGTGCGGGTCAACTCTTCCTCACAACACTGTATCTTTCGCTGCCACTGGTTGAGTCTGCTTCTCGGTCTGGCTCATGGTAGCTGTCGGGGGCTGCTGTGCTGTGGAGATCATCACCGCAACATGGCACGTGCCCAGCCGCTGACTCCCGATGCGCATGTTCAAGCTCCCTATTCACACGTCAGGAAGTGGCTGGTACACATCTCTGTTGTCATGCTTCGTCTGATTCGGCCATGCTGACTCACTCTTTGTTGCATGTGCAGGTGGACGAGCGCGCTGTCACCAATCTCGCAAAGGCGCTGCCACAGTTTTCCAGCCTCACCCACCTGGACCTCGTTGGTGTCGTGTGCTGGGAGCAGCTGCGGGACATCGGCAACATAATGCTGCAGACGGCACCCCGCAAGACCGAGTTGCAGGTTAATTACTCGGAAGACGTCAACATAGAAGCAGAGGTGTGGAAGCTGGAGGAGCAACTGCTGGAGCTGACAGCCAACCTTGCCATGGAGAAGAGCATCACACTGCATGCAGGGCCGGCATGACTCTTCGTGATTCACGAGCTGTCCCACTATCTTGCTGATACAGGCAGCATGAACTTTTCGACAGTAGTCATGCACTCATTCAGCGTTATGTCTGGGTCCTGTGCAAGGGTTTTGTCGTACATTGCTTGCTTGGATTGTGGTGACGTCGCAGCTTGTAACATGAGATTTCACTCTGTGCATGCAGACTCTCATTTAGTCGGGAGTATGGCGGGCATTAGGCCGTGAACACTGCGAGTAGACAGAAGCATACACGCAGCCTGTCTCTGCCAACACTCGGGTCTTTTGTAATCAGATGAGCACGTGTCATGCCAGCAGCCTGGACAATCCCATCATCATGTGACTGAGGAAGCCGCTGGATGCCAGTCTGCTGTCCCATGTGTTCTCTGGACGCAGTACTGCACATGATCTGTGGGCACAAGAATTCTGCCCAGGCAGAGCATAGCATTCGCGGCCACAGGCCAGCACCCACCCAGGCGGCGTGCATGTCTCTGCACCTCCTTCTCTGCAGTTACTGCATATGTGTACAGCTGGCGCCAAGCGTCCATGCAGATCGCACTGCCGAGCAGGAACAGGACTCTGTTGAGCAGCACACACCCCTGTCATACGGCATGGATGCAGGTGGGCAGCAGGCCCACTCGGTGGCGCCTAGTAGCACCATCACCTTCCTGCCAGCTGCCTGCCAGGAACTGCAACCTTCCTGGCAGGTGCCAGCCACTCTCTTCAAGTCGTTTACAACATGACCGAACCAGCAAGCTAGCACAATGGACTGCTTGTACCCGACACACACAACCTTCTCCAGACCAAACTGCTTGTTGAACTGTCTTCACAAGCGAGGGTGTGCCGGATAGCAACTTGGTCTGCAGCTGCTGCTATGCTATTCTGCTCTGCTCTGCTTCTCCACGAGTTTCCTCGTCTGTGCCCCACACGTTTAAGAAGCGCGCCACGTGCGCAGCTGAGCGATGGCTGCGCCGAGCATCCCTGGAGTGGGGATCACAAAGTCTGCTTACGTTGCCTGCTGTTCAATCGACGCACCACAGTTGACCTGGTCGCTTCTGAAATGCACGCCAAGCATGTCGGACACCCTCCAGGCCGATGGAGGCGTTGTATGCACGGACGCAGCACTGCTGCAGGAAAGCTCAGGGTAGCCGGGACAAGTGCACCCTTCGAAGATCTGCCGCACCTTGAAGGCAGCACAGATTCCCCGCTGCGGCCACCTGAATGTTGGACCTGTTCTTAATTGCATCGTCTATCTCAACTGCTGACGGTCACTCACCACATCGTTGTGAACACACCATCATCACAGACTCTTGGAAACATCCTCTGCTATCGTTCAATCTGCCGTATACCCTGCAAACTGGCTGCAGTGCATCACAAAAGGTCAACGCGCCAAGCTGTCAACACTGGGGACATGCCGAAAGACATCTGTGCCCTCCCTCCATCTGGCAGCCCCTGGCCACATGATGGAGGCAGGGCATGGCCATCCGCCCGAGCCACTGGCACTGGAGCCTCCGCACCCAGCCGCCAGCGACGCCACCTGGAACGGGCGGTGCCGGCGTCACTCGACCCGCAGTGACCCTGTGAGCAACTGTATCACTGGAAAAGCTGCGCACGTTTGGGCACAACCTTGCTCCATATGCACATTAGGCAAACTGCAGTGGCCCGGAGCAAACCGAAACTTCACAGCAATCCGCACTGCACGGACGGGCCTGAATGTGGCACCACGCCGACGTAGGGGCTCATGCATGGCCCTTGCGAAGCTGACGTCCACCCCGTGCACATCCTCCACGCAGACGTCCCTCAGTTGTCGCTCGGGGGAGGCTGAACAAAGCTGCCAGCCATATGCATGGAGTAGCGGTGTGTCCGGGTCGAGCCAGTCGCCCATCTCGGCGCCCTCCGTCGTGTTATCGCCTGGCAGATGCATGTATGGAAGCTCGGGCAGCCCCTGCACACAGAGCGATTGCGAGGATGGAGGAATCGTGCCACAGGGTGTGGCAGAATGTGCCCCCCCCTTGTGCCACAGGCTGCTTGGAAACATACCATATGCGGCATATGCTATGCCATGTATGATATGCGATGAGTATGTGGCGAGAGGACGCACTGGATCGCAAGCTGGTTACCAATGACTCCCACAGCAACATGGTCATGGAATTACGCAGCCTACACAGCAGCGGTTACCCCACAACAGAACCACACATCCAAGCAGCGTAGTGCCTCCGGTAGCCACACGGCTCGGAAGTTACAGGCTCGGCCGTCACCACACTCAAAAGTAGCCCTTTGCAATGGAAGCCTAATAAAAGGAAGCCATGGTGAGTAGGCACAGGTCTGTTCTGGACACGCCCATGCTACATGAGCCGACGAGGCAGCCGGCCAAGATTCGAGGGCACTCCATTCGGCATACTAAGCTCTGTAGAGGTTGATGTTTCTCTCAGCTGCCACCTTGACGGTCAGCTCCAGCGGTGGTACCTGCAGCCCATCGTGTTCTAGTCCTGTCCATACACTTTCCGAGTAACCAAGCTTCAACTCGGTCTACCGAGCAGGCGAGTCCAATAGCACATTGCCGAGGCACCGCAGCCAGTACCAACACACGCCACCAACAAAGTCCACGTGCATTAGGCTGGTAAGGCGGGGCAGCTCCTGTGCGCGAGTGGTCACCGCATGCTCGCCCGCCTGCATGTGCAGGAAGAGAAATCGGCATGGCCGACTCAGACGTAGCGTGGCAACAGAGATGTGCCCCAGCACTTCCTGACACGTGTAAACGGTGTGATTGAACATGCACATCGGGAGTCAGCAGCTGGGCACGTGCCATGTTGTTGTGTTTATCTGCGCGACAATGCAACGTCCCCCTACCACACACTCGAGCAGCTTCGAACAGCGGCAGTGACAGAAGGATGAGAATTACGCAAGACACAGAAAGGCTCGGAGCCCGGGGCCCTGCAGGATACAGGGGTCGTGCAAGGAGCGATCTGTTCCTGATGAATGCAAACGACATTGCAGCAGGGCAAGCGCGTGGGGTCGTGAATTGTGATGTTGGTGTGGTTGTCCACATCAATGCTCTGCTGTCAAAGTGTGCATGCTTTCTCGGGACACCACTTCATCAACAGTGCCTGCCTGTCCTGGTCCTGGTCAGAGACAGAGAGTGTCATTCAGCTGAAGCGAGTCGGTGTTCACCAGCACATGCGAGGCCGAAGGGGTTGTTGTTATACAGGCAGTTTGTGAGGAGTCAGTGGTTCGGATGAGACCGTGGCAGATCAGTGCCTCTTGAGCGGTAGACACACCTCACAGTAATGCAGCACAAGACTTCCAGATTTGGCACCACTGACAACGCCTTCCAGAGCTGCTGCGGAGACTGAATAATGGCACGCCACAAAACAAGCGTGCTCATCTGCAACAGAGATTGCATGCCCTCCCTGAACACTTCACCCACAACTGGTAAGTTGCCATCATCTATCTGATCGGATGCGCATGAACACCACGATCTCAACAAACCGTTAGAATTATACATGATCAAGTCGAAACGTAAGTCCGTGTGAGCTGACACGGAGATCAACGCATCAGCCTGGAATTTCCAAGAGGGCGCCTCCCTGTGTGGGCGCTGCTGATGACAAATGGGGATGCGGCAACCACATCCAGCAAATCGGTACAAGACGAGGGAAGCTCAGTGGAAGGAAGAGAGCCTGAGAGCCATGCACGGAGAAGGGACCAGTCTGGGTGGCAAACAGCCCACGTACCATCAGAGCCCCGTCAGATGATGATGGCAGATAACTCAGACATATGGCCACGCGTACAGATGACGCAACCAGGAAGGCAGCGACGAGGGGGCCACAGAGGCAGCGGACCCGCAGCGATGCAACACCTGCAAGCGCCAGGACGGTGTCAAGGAGGAAGGGGACTGTACACAACATGGCAACGATGCAACATGAACCCCCATGCAGGAGTGCGTGATCAACAACCGCCTGTGCATCAGGGTCCGCCACATGTACAGTGGCCCGCAGAAGGTCAAGGCGCATGCAATGTAGCACAAGCAAGCCGGCGTACAGCGCAGCGCAAGGGCACTCCATGAGCAGGTGCTCGAGGTGACGCCCGCAACCCTCAATAGGGTGATAAGTGTGAAAGTCGACTGGAAGGTCATACACAGGAGCAGCTGGGCAGACGGGGGCTCAGCCAGCTGTCTCGTACTGGCTCTTCCCCTGGCGCCTGCCGCCAAGTGCGTGCTGTGAGCCAAGGAGGGGTCCCGCAGAGGGGCCTGGTCCGCAAACTTCAAGGCTGGCCGCCGCGCCCGTGCCTTCTGTTTCCGCACCAACCAGAGCCCCCATCCAAGGGGCCTCATGCGCAGCAGGAAGTAAAATATTCTCTCCTGGTAGCCCTGACATCGAGCTGCAGCACTCCCAGCTCGGGGCGGGAGCCTCTGCCGGCACAGCAAGGCAGCCAGCGACGGCTGATTGAGGTGCCTGCCCCATACGAGGCTGACAGTGAGAAGTCCAGCTCTGTAAGGGCGGGGAGGTGAGGCCATGAAACGTGGTAGCCGGCCGGCGTGCGTCTAGTTCTGTTGTGAGATATACATGCAGTGCATGTGTGTGGTGCCCGTCGCCACACGTGCATGTTACTGAGAAGTCACTGTCGTGATCAGTGATGCTTGAGTGCAGCACATATGGGCGCTATACTCGACTGTAATATTGGCTGGTGCATCAAGTCGAAAAGGTTGTGGGCCCATCACGCTTCCACGGGTTCAGTGCTGCATAGGCGGAACGCAGGCGGGTCAGCGGATGCCCACCAAGAGAGGCTTTGGAACGGCACAATGCCCCGAAGGATTGATTAGTACTTGTTTTGGCGGGCCACAGTGAAACTGTAGCTGCATTCACAAGGATGGTACAATGTTGTGAGTTTGAGTCCACCGACACAAAGTGCCCAGCCGTCCGAGCCTCCTCAAATACTTGCCCAGCTGTCCCAGGCTAACTGCAGCTGAACCGTGGCACAGTAAGAAACCCGTCTCTGGATATATGTACATCCTGTTGCGGGTTCCGGGATGTATATATATCCAGAGACGGTTTACAGCCGCTGACAGTGACGGGATGCGGGTCTGAGCGGCGCGGGCAGCTTGGCAAGGAGCTACATGACCAGATACAATCATCTGGAGGAACCACAAAGAAGGCAGTTTGCGCTGCGGTCATTGCCTATGGAGCATGCTGAAATGCATGAGGTCTGGTTGCAGGCCAACATGCCGGCGAACCTGAAACACAAGAAGGTATGTATTTACATCGAAGAGGGGCAGGGTAACAGGTGATAAGGTATGTAAGTGACGCACGCGAGGTGCACCGTAGCCTGGCAGTGCTTCATTGCAGATGTTGCCTGGAAAACTGGGTGTTGGCTTGTGCAGTTCCTGAAGAACACCTGCACGGGCAGCCTGACATCGAACAGAAATTTGCAGAAGCAAACTATGTCAACCAGCTTACTATCGCATGGGTGTGTTTGGAAGGGCGACGAAGCATGACACAGGCACGCCCAGTCCAGGCGCGCTGGGCAACTGCAGCGCACCGGAGATTTACTGCCGGGTAGCCGCAGTAATACTAGAAAGAAAAACATGCATCATATAATCTGGGCCAATGCGCCTAGAACAACTGATGCTCAAGCCGCCTTGGCGTATATATATACGCAGTTGGTCATCGCGATGTCAGATCTAGAGCTCTGCAGGCTTCAGTACGCAGACGTCTTTCTCCTTGCAGAGCAGTCACAACCAATATGTAATTGACGGATATGTTGTTGACGGATCGCCAGCTGATCCGCAGCCAATTGCGACATGCGCATGACATGCACGCCATATATACCGGGCGCCCGTGTGCACGTGCCCGTTCGAACGGGTCACGAATTCGTGACCCTTCATGTAGGTGTACTAGCCATCAATTGCACGAGGATGTGCATCCTTATGATGTCGTCAGGATTGTTCTTAAGCATGTTCCGTATGTACGTAGGCATCTGCTGTTCCTGCTGCTACAGACCGGACATTCAAAGGCGTAGCATGCATTTCGGTCGGACCGTTCGCGCTATGCACGAGAATGCATCGCATGATGATCTGCCGCGGAGCCTTTGCGACACAACAGATCGAGGAAGAAGAATGGTCGCGAGTTCGCCGCGTAGCATGCATCTTTCTAGCCACCATGTACAGGCAACTTGCAATTGCATGCCAAACTTGGCCAATCTGTGCGTGTATACGCTGTATATATGCTGCATTGCCGAAACAGTTCAGACTTGAAGATCTAGAGGCATGTACGTGCAAGTACAAGGACAGGCTCATATATAATGGCTTTTCCAAACCTGACACCCCTGCAGTAGTTACAAAAGAGTACAAGGGCAAACCCACAAAGTGGACCAAGTCATGGAATCAGACACCCCTGCAGTAGGCATGAAATATATGCATGAATGCCACTCGGGCAAACCTGTAAGTAGTTACAAAAACCTGTAAGTTCATCCTCGACTCACACGCCTGACGCGGCGAGAATAGGAGTCAGTGCACGTATGTGCACAGGCCGCGCGGGCAGCGGGAGCGGCTGTTCATACAGAGGGACACCAAAAGCAGATATGTCGAGATAACGATGAATCCTTCATCTCGATATCTTGCTAGACGCGGCAGGAAAGGTGTATCACTTCGAGATCCCGATCACCTCAAGCATCTCCGGCACCCATGCAGGCCTGTCCGAGCGCATGCATTTTCGAAGGCCATTCGAGCATTACCGTATGCACATATTCTTATGCTGGGTGTATCTTGACGAGGTACATACACTTCCAACCGATTACCTGAAGGCACTAGCTACTATAGTGTCAGTACTGACACAAACGCAAGCCCAGAAGCAGCTGCTCTTTGCACCCAATCGTCCGAGAATTCAGACAAAGCCTTCTGTCAACTTCGATAGTAGTGGCTGTACTTGTTTCTGCGATACCTCGACTCCTGTGTAGTACTGACGCCCGACAATTGGCCCGTCCTTCACCCCAGCGAGTACAGCCGCAATAATACGACAAGCCACTAATTCAAGTCTCTACATTCCATCTCCCTTATTGAAAATTTTCACGTGCGCTTCAATCGCTCAATGAATGGGCGTGGCGCTGTGCCGCTCGCTCGCCCTGCCGAGCCCACGCTTGTGACGCTACCTAGCGGGCTTACAACAACGCATAGATGTTTTCTGTTGATGCGGCAAGCTGTTTGCTGTTTCCAGCGCACGATGCGCTCACATATGCATGTGTTCCATCTGTACCGCAAATCACCACTTCACACCGCATGTTGTCACACGGCATACATAGGTACCCAAAACTGAGGGAAGTACGGCGTTCACGCGTGATAGTATTGTTGCCATCGTGCGCAATGCCGGGCGCCTGTCTCGAGGCAGGTGCCCATGGCAGGTGCCCATATGGCCATGCATATGACATGTGCGACAGGCGTTTCAGGCCAATTGCAAGGATGAGGTGCAGGTGGACGTATCTTCACATTTGACAACCAACCAAGACATCATGAACTTCAAGGCTTCTCGGACAAGTGCTCAACTGCAGTCTTTTGAGGAGGTGGAACATATCAAGGACGTCGGGTTTGGAGGGTACTGTAAGGTATGGTCGCCTGTTTTGGGGCCAAGATCGACAGTGCCCTGCACACATGTGTAGCTGCAGCAGGTATAGCTTGCTTCATCCATTGGTTGCTGGGCTTTTGCTCATTTGCTGGCGAAACTGTGGTGGCCGTGCACTTCAGGCATGCGTGCACGAATTGCAGGTTACAGCCACTCACAGACTGCTGCCAGAAGTTACCATACGGTTGACGTGTCCAATCATCTGACGGTGTCCCAAAGCTGCGCATTTGCAGGTGAATCTGATTCGTGCCGCACTCAAGGACGGCCGGAAGGTCATGGCAGCCTGCAAGGAGATCATGGAGCATCCATCCATCGACCAACAGGGCCGGCTAGTAATACTGCGAGACCTCACACAAGAAGCCACTGCCATGCTTGAGCTCCAGGAGGACGGCTGCATCAATCTTCCGCAACTCCAGGCGGCCAACTGGAAGAAGGTGGCCGTGCCAAACACCATTCCAAGCGGTGCCGGGACCGAAGAATTTGTGACGCACCTGGTGATGGACTTCGCAGACGCCGGTGATGTGCACTCCCTGCTCAGGACACGGCGCAGGCAGGCCGGAAGTATGAACCTGCACCAAGTTGACCCAGTAATGCCGGCAAAGGATCAATGGTCGATCTCGGCGGGGATTCTGAATGCATTGCAGCATATGCACAAGTACGGCTGGCTGCATGGTGATGTCAAGCTGCAGAACGTGCTGCTGTTTTCTTCGGGGCGCGTGGTTCTGGGAGACCTGGGGGTGGCAGAGCGCATGGGTGCTCAGGCGGGAGGCGCCCGAGGCACTCCGGGGTACATGGCCCCAGAGCTGGCTTGCGCCTACCGAGAGGGACGGCAAGTGAAGCGCACGGCCAAAATGGACGTCTTTGCGCTGGGGGTCACGATGCTGTTCATGGCGCTGCCCACCGGCGCACTGGAGGACACGGGGCTCAGCCAGGCAGAGCTGAAGGAGGTGACCGACGCAGGTCAGCTGCCGGACATCCTCCTGGCTGGCCGCCTCGAGTGCGACAACGCCTTCCGACACGTCATCTACAAGGCGACTCGCCCCCGCCCAGGCGCCCGTGCCAACCTGAAGCATATCCAGAGGATAATCGAGGCGGGACTGAGGAGGCATGAGCGAGCAGAGACCACAGGCGGGCCGAAGATGCAACATGCGCCGGCCGCTTCAGGGCCACCCCACCAGAGCCAAGAGGCCGTGGCTGCCAATGAAGACGGCACCGCCCACGCCGGAGGGCCTGCTGCCGCCGTGCAGCCGCCACAAGATCCGCAGGGCGAGAACAAACCCGCCCCGGCGTGCATACTTGCCGCTGTGCTCGCCGGCGGTAAGCAAGACGGCGGCCAGCGCGCCACGCAAGCGCCGCAGCCCGTC
>JAUMHO010000013.1:975406-1015106 GCA_032360965.1 Ulva armoricana
TTTAAGGGATCAGGGATTCAGGCCCCCCTAACACACTAGCAGTGTGGCTCTAGTTCATGACTGACTGCGACATACCGAGTAGATCTGGAGGCCTGTTCGATCGGTAGAGGTTGAGAGTGTGGGCGACATGATCCGGCTTCACGAAAGCTGGCCTGGAGTTTGTCGAGACTTTGTTCGGGCGCCAGCGTCGGAAGTGTGTGAATGGTTTGTGAAGCCGTTCGCGGCTTGAATCGTTCAGCGGGATCAAGCTTGGCCCCGCGATCAGCCATGACCCTGGTGGCTGCGGGGTGGTTGTCGGATGCTGTGTACAAATCACGCCCTCGGGATAGCCCGTGGCATCATAGGTTCGGGATCACCACATCGGAGAGGACTGCTAGCGGCGAGGACACAGTACGACTGCAAACATATAAAAGGGAGCGAGCGTGTGAAGGTATACCGAGGTTTGAGTATCTGGAGGTGGTATCTATCGCGTCAGTCTTGCCTGTCAACTATTCGACCCATCCAACACGATGCCGTACGAGGAGGAACATGCCGATCCTCAGGGGCCGGGTGATGCCCGCCCAACTGCAATGAAAATTGTTGAAGATGAGGGATTGAAGGGAAAGCTTGACAATCGCGTGGTGGTCATCACCGGAGCGAGCTCCGGTATCGGGATGGAGAACGCCCGAGCGCTGTATGCCAACGGCGCGGTTGTGTATATGCCGGTCCGGAATATGGAAAAGGGGAATAAAGTGGCTGAAGAAATACTCAGTGAGAAGACGACGACACCAGGCAGGCTGGAGGTGATGCAGATGGACCTCGACTCCCTTGATTCTGTGAGGGACTTCGCCAAAGCCTTCCTCGAGAAGGAGAGCACGCTCAACCTGCTCATCACCAACGCAGGTCTGATCTCAAACTCTATTTCCCACACTCGCTGAAATTGACGCCCTCTTCTATTGCGGTATATGTGCTTGTGCAAGAACCAATCAGTCATGCCCCACCAGGCTGTAGCCAACCACTCATGCACCGACTACATCCGCTTGCCCAGCTCAGCATCGATCAGCCAAGTCAGGTGTTTTCATTCAAACGTACTGTGATGTTATGCAGGAATCATGGCTTGCCCAGAGTCAACCACCAAGGATGGTTTCGAAGCCCAGTTCGGCACAAACCACGTAGCTCACTTCCTGCTCTTCGAGCTCCTCCGCCCGCTGCTGATTGCGTCATCTAAGCCAGAACTCAACTCTCGCGTCGTTACTCTGACATCTGTTGGCCATCGCTCCGCACCTGTGTTCTTTGATGACCTTGACCTCAAGAAGCAGGGCTACAATGAATGGGTGGCCTATGGTCAAGCCAAGACAGCCAACATCCTGATGGCCGTCGAGATCGAGCGTAAATATGGCTCTGAAGGCCTTCATGCCACAGCCGTCATGCCTGGTGGCATCATGACTGGCCTGCAGATTCATGTTGATGATAACGTGAGAGCCATGTGGGAATCGCCAGAGATCAAGAAGTTCATGAAGAGCACTGAGCAGGGCGCCGCCACAACCATGTGGGCTGCTGTGGGAAAAGAGTGGGAAGGCAAGGGCGGCGCATACCTCGAGAATTGCAGAGAGACAGGGGAAGCTCCTCAGGAATCTCAGATGATGGATGAGGGCTACCGGACGTGGGCAAAGGACCCAGAAGCTGCAGAGAAGCTGTGGGATTTGTCTCTTGAGCTGACAAAGCCCTGGCGAGAGGATTCGTAGATCATACTCTGGCCTGAGTGCGCTTGTGTCGGACCCGTGTGGCTACGTGTGCACCCCGTGCCAGTGGCGCCGTGGTGAACGCGCATGGCCTGCTTGGCTTTGTCATTGTGGTGGATTTTCAATGCTCTGAAGTTACAACATTCCAAGTGTGCATATTGTGACACCCTGAGCGCGCTTCCGCTGATGTCGACCAGTACTGTAAAGCAACTGTTGGTATGTGTGTATGATTACATCGCCGTATCCATAAGGACATCGACACCTCCGGCAACCGGGACCGTATGCCTGGGTGATCATCAGCTGCAGATAGACACGCATGCTCTCTGCACTCCATCCGCACTCACGTGCTACATTCCTGATGTGCAAGAGCACGTCGGTTGGACCGGCAGCCCGTATGACACGGAGAACGGAACGCAGACCCGCCACACTTACCGAGACGGGGGAGGCATGGACTACAAAACGCTGTACAGACGAACACCATGCGACACCTTCACCAAGAGGACCGTCCCCTGCGCGTGAATCCATGCATGGGTAGACCGGCGCGCCCTCCACCCCCGCATCTGGCTGCTCCACTTCCCCCCCCGCCCCCCTCACTCCTCCAGTCGGCCGCGCCGGCCCCTCTTCCTTCAACCTGCGTACGCGTACCAAGATCACTGCACCCTAGTGGCGCAAGGGTTAAATGCCCAAATAGACTGAGAGCCTGCGACCCGTGGCAAACGCAACCCGTCGATGTCAGCGGCACCCCTTCGCCACGGCTCCAGCACGACCGAGCGTACGGCAGCGGTGCATGTCACTTGCGCTACTGGAAAGATACGAGAAAAGAGCCGCACAGAACGGCGAAAGTGAGTTGTGACTGTAATTTGGCTGTGTTCGGCTGTATCTACAAGCCGCGATCGCAACCATGCGGGCCTCAAGCTTGTCATTTGTCGCTTTGACGACATGCTGTTTTTCGTCCGTCGTTCTTGGGGCTATATCCCCCCGTAGCCTTGCTCTCTTACATGGGATGAACGGAGAGATTACAAGTGTCTCTGAAGACCTTATCAGCCGCTGTGAGAAGCACTGGTTCACTACTAACCTTGACCACTTTTCAAGGGTGCGTGCAGGAATTGGTCGCGTGAAACTTTATAGCCTTGACATAAGCCGGCCGTGAACCATTCAATATCATACCTTGTGATTTAATTCAAGTGGAAACTTTCTTTGCTGCAGAGTGTGGGTCCAGATGGCCAGGACACTTTTGCATTGCGATATTATGTGTGCGATGATGCGCACCGCCACGCCACTGAAGATCAGTCAGCAGGGCCCATCTTTTTCTATTTAGGAAATGAAGCGAATGTACGGCCTGCTGCCCCAGTGTCCCCCACTCCTACTGACATGGAGCCAGGAAATGCTCCAGCATGTGCCACACAAAGCATGGCTCGGCAGGCAAGGTTTGAGGTGCAGGTGTTGCTATACCTCAACGCGACGGGACTCATGTGGGAGAATGCCAAGGAATTCGGGGCAATGCTCGTCTTTGCTGAGCACCGCTACTATGGAGAGTCGCTGCCATTTGGGGCAGACACCTTCAAACACATGCAGTGGCTCACCACCGAGCAGGCTCTTGCTGACTACGCCAGCCTGATCTACGACCTCAAGAGCAGGAGGGACCTTGAAGAAGTGCCGGTGATTGGATTTGGTGGGTCGTATGGCGGCATGCTCGGGGCGTGGGGCCGCCTGAAGTACCCTCATGTGCGCTATCTCACTGCCATGCACCACCACATCCTTCAGTACGACACTACAGACCACCCAAAACTCCTTCAGGGCTGATTCCTGCGTTGGCAGCTGTCGCTGCTCGACTCGATTTGCCTTGTAGCCACGGTCATACCGTCACCAGCGCCAAACCCCAAACTTATTCCACCTGATCAGACACAAGGTCATGTCAGTGATGCACTTGGAGCAGCGTGGAGCTGTGCCCTCTGTACCACACAACGAGCCATCGCGCAGGCGTGGCATGGCGTCATCGCGGGCAGCGCGCCCATCTGGGCGTTCGAAGGAGAGGACCCTCCTATCGACCCAAACTACTTCGCAAAGGGGGTCACGTTCGACACCACTGAAGCTGCCGGCGCTGCGCCCGGATGCACCGACACCCTGCGCAACGCATGGGAGGCGCTGATATCGCTGGCGGAGCGGAACGGCGGCGTGGCCAAGGCGTCTGCTGCCCTCAACATCTGCCCGCACACGAAGCTCAACACGACAGACGACGCGTTCACCGCCCGCGGCTGGGCGGCGTCCGCGTTTGACATGATGGCGATGGGCAACTACCCCTTTGAGTCGGGCTACATGCTGAACGGCCACGGCGTGCTGCCTGCCTTCCCCGTACGCGTCGCGTGCCGAGCGCTCATGGACACCTACACCGCGACGAGCGGATCACTGCCACTCGTGCCAACACAGGTGCGGCTCGCGCCGCGGGCGTGTCGCAGCAGAAACTGGGCTCAACCGTATGCCGCGTGAGCGCACGGCATCGACCAGCACGCTCCACCCAGTCTGAATGAGTTGCACCCGGCGCAACGCAGCGCTGCTCAAGTCGGCGGGCTCCTTGTGCTGTCTATCCTGTCGGCTGCGGTCAACAGCGATGTCGAGTAGACGGTCCAACGAATCGCTTCCTCCGCTCGCACGGCTGCGGGCTGTACATGCTGCGTGCCACACAGCGGCGCCTGCGTCATGCATGACTTTCCTCTCAGCACGAGCACGATCCGATGGCTTGCATGCACGTTCCCCCGCGGAACGAGCATGAGCACACGCTACTTATGCGCTCAGCACGGTTCACACACGCCGTTGAAACTGGCTGCTCATTCCCCGCGATTGCACGGTTGGCAATGTGGCCGTCCAAATGTGTGGAGCACGTTGCACGAAGGATGGGAGTCCATGTCGCGATTCCAGAAGCGTGCCGCTGGCGGCTGCGGGCGGGAGCTGATTGTCACATGTCGGGCCCAGGATGCGGACACGCACGACGCGGCGGCGGCACGGCGACAGCTGCTGCTCAGGGAGGACGCGCTGCCCAGGCGGCGCGACAGCGGCCTGCGCGGCGCCGTGGTACCGGGGCAGCCCGACGGCCGGGATGCGGCTGCTGCGCATGCTGTGGCGAGCGCTGCCGGCGGCGGAGACGCGGTCGACGAGGCCGAGGAGGTAGCGCTGGTGCAGGCGCTCGCGGCATCAGTTGCAGTCTGGTTCAACTACACTGGTGCGCTGCGCTGCTTGCTGTGTAAGGCGACCGTAGCGTGCAGCTAGCGTTTGATCTGGGGTGCGCAGGCAGCCGGCACGTCGAAGTTTCCGGAACTATGCTGCGGCGGTCTGGACCAGCGTACTTGTGGCGGGGAGGACAGTCCCCCTTTGTCAACTGGGTTGCATTTGTTTGGGGAAAACGGCTGAAGTAGGCCGAGAAATGAATCAGAGCGCACCGAGTCAACGGACGCAAGGGGGGGGGGGAGACCACTCGGGCCTGCAGCCCACGGCCGCCCAGCGTGGACCCTGTCGTGGTGCGACCGCTGCCGGCATGCAGGAGACGTGCCGTGCTACGACCCGTGGAAGGGGGTGAACGACGAGACGCAGCACATCGCAAACATGTGGGACTACCAATTCTGCACGGAGATGTGGATGCCGTACGGGCGTGACGGCGTCAGCGACGTCTTCTGGAACGCGCCGTGGGACGCAGAGGCGGCACGGCGCTCATGCATGCGGGAGTGGGGCGTGCAGCCGCGGCCGCTCAAGGCCACCGTCGAGTGGGGCGGCCGCCGCCTCGAGTCGCTGACCAACGTCGTCTTCAGCAACGGCCTCTACGACCCCTGGCACGGCGGCGGCGTGCTGGAGGACCTGTCTGACACGGTCAAGGTGCGTGTAGCTCGTGCTGGGACATGCATGGTGTGCATGCGCGATGCAGCGCGAAGAGTGTGCGTGTGATTCGGTTCGGTTCCGCGTGCTGCGGGGTTGCGGGAGTTCATGTGGCTGCGCGAGATGGACGGGGCGGGGCGTGTTTGATGTGAGCTGATGACGCGGCTCGCGCTTGGGAGCGATGAGCCCCCGTGCATGAAGGATGACCGTGCATGGAGGGTTAGGGGTTTGGGTAGTAGATTCGGTGGACTGCAGTGCCGCGTGTGTAGGGGGGGTTCTCACTGACAAGGCTCCGTGATGCCGCGGCTCTTGGGCTTGTCTTGCGCTTCTCCCCCAGCTCTGGTCATGTTGTGGGAGACGTGGTGCCGTAAGCGGTCGGGCAGTTTGAGCTGCGTTTGGCGTGGAACGTACATGCGCTGGCTGCAGCGTCTGATCGGGCACGGGAGGCATGCAGGCAGTCATCATTCCCAACGGAGCCCACCATCTGGACTTGATGTTTGCGCATGAGAATGACCCCGACACGGTGAAGCACGCCCGCGAGCAGGAGCTCGACAACATCCGCACCTGGATCGCAGACTTCCATGCCACCCGCGCTGCCCAGCTGCCGTAGCCTTGGCACCTGGTAACCCGGAGCCAGGCCTCGTGTTCGCCATGGAATCCGGTGGCCATTGCGACAGAGAGCATGGCCGTGGTCTGTCGCGGCGTCGGCCTGCCTGTGCACCGTTCTGCTGCACCAGCCACAGGCGAGGCCGACGCTGACACCTGTGACGCACCAGCCACAGCAGCACGGGAACGAGGAGGTGCGAGGCAACGGTGCAACGTCGCGCGAAGGTGGTGCTGGCCACCCAGTGCTCGCTAGAGAAACTGTGGGTGAGGTGATGGGGATTGCGCGGGCCTGCGCGGATGCGCAGGAGCAAAGGAGTGGATGCGGCATCACCTCAGCCATGCAACTGGCCCATGACAGCATGGAACGTTGCTGAGATGTTAGATAGCCCGTAGTATCTGGCAGTGCCGGAGCCCAAAGCCCGCTCGATGCGCTGGGCATGCTGGATGGTGAGTGAGCTCCAAGCTGTGGCGTGGAAGCAGCTCTGCATCTCACATTCAGCCGGCCCAGACAGAGGTCTTATGCAGTTTAAGCTTGAGTGTGCTGGCCCAGGTGTGACCATGGCAGCAGTGTCTGGTGCACGCCAGGGATGCCACATGCCACTCTAGCTGGGTATAGGTTGTAATGGTAGCCGTGGGCGGGTTATTCAAGTGGGTGCCGTCGGTGACTCGCTGTGTATCTCTACATCGCTGTGTATCTCACTATGTATCTCTACTATGTACAGAGGTACACCTGTCCCTGTGTTACTCAAGACAGAACCAGAGCATCAGGCATATGTCTGCTGCTGCCAAACATGCCAGATCCGTGCCGCCAGCTCCTGTGATGATAATGTGTTGTGTACGGCCATCCATGCGCTTAGGATCGATGGATAGCTTGAGTGCGGCAGGAGGTCCTTGGGCTTTTTACAACTTAAAGATGGTGCCACATCGTCATGTACTCCCGATGATGGCTCCACAAAGCACGCTGCATGGCTGGGCTCTAAATCTATGCAGTGCATGCGTGAGGTTCACATCAACAGTGTAGTAGAGCAGCTGGGCTCCAAGCAACTCCCATGCTTGTGAGTTGGAGATCACCAGCTGCAGATGCCAAGCGCGATTTGTCGCCATGTGGGGCCAACACGTCTGGAACATAGCCTGCGCGGTACGGTGTAGTTGGACTGAGCATGTAAGGTGATTTAGTGCATTTCAGGCTTCGATACAGTAAGGTCTCCTTCGTATCGTGTTGGAATCCCACGTCGCTTCCTGCGTGCCACAGGGTGTGTCAGCGAGGTCTCTGCCTACTCGGTCACATACGCCAGCAGCTTGATTTCCCGCTCTAAAGGTAGCAGGGGCTACTTGAAATCCAGCAGGCGAGGTCTCTGCGATCATGGGCTACGTCACACCGACGGTAAACAGCATTCATTATGAGAGATTCGTCGGCAAACTCCCAAACCTGCGCAATAAAGTCT
This sequence comes from Ulva armoricana, assembly GCA_032360965.1. Lineage (NCBI taxonomy): Eukaryota > Viridiplantae > Chlorophyta > Ulvophyceae > Ulvales > Ulvaceae > Ulva > Ulva armoricana. Next base: position 983,043 of record JAUMHO010000013.1, read on the forward strand.
ATGTCATCACAGGGACAACATCCGGTAAAGCATCTTATCTCGGAGGGCATCCTCGGCCAATGTGGCGTGAACGCTGTACTCAGGTCGCCTCCTGCGTCTGCTGCACTGCACTTTGCCTACATGCACTTGTTGCCAAGCGCTGAGCGCAGGTCAAACAGCCAGCCATCGCCTGGCTCCGGAATTTAACTCATCACATGTTTGTAGGTACGGGATACTGTGCTGCAAAAGCCCTCCTGGCAAAAGGTGCACACGTCATCGTGTTGAACAGGACATCTGAGAGGGCTGATACAGCACTACGCAGCCTCGAAGAAGAAGCTGACAACGATGGTCGACTCATGTCTATTCCCTGTGACCTTCTCTGTTTCGAGAGTGTGCGGAATGCTGGCACTGCAGTGGCAGCAGCTGTGGATCAATTCGGGAACGGCCTTGATGGGCTGGTCTGCAATGCTGGTGCGCCTTTGCAGAATCAGCTTCAAGCAGATCCACGGCACCTAAACGCGTTGCTGGAGGAACTGGTGACCCCCGCCTTGCAGCGAGTGCACGTGAGTTGTTCTTGCTGATGTGTCTCCTGCACAGCCCCCATCTGCATTTGTGCCCAGTGCGAGGTGGTGTGCAGAGGCCGTACTCTCACTGTTCGTACATGCAATTCCGATGTTCGGGTGGTGGACTTGTAGGCATCATGGCATTTTCAGACTGTGCAACTGTGGATGGCTATGATGTCCAGATGCAGACCAACCATCTCTCCCACTTCCTCCTAACCTCCATGCTGCTTCCGAGTCTTGAGAAGGCAGCTGCATTAAAGGGCAGTGCACGGGTGGTCACCCACACCAGTGCCTCGAGGAAGACGCCCCCAACTCCGCTGAGGGCCAAGTATTTGAGGCAAAATGGTGGCAACCTCGGCGGAGATTGGATTCTTCCACGGTGGGAGCGGTACCACCAGTCAAAGCTCGCCAACATCGTATTCACGCAAGCGTTGAAGGTGTGGTTGTTCTCGGGAACAAGTAGAATTGCTACTCTGATGTCTGCAATCGCGCACTTGAGGCGGGGCAGCTTCACAAATGCCACGGCACACCCTGATTCCAGCCTGAAACCGCAAGCGCCCGTCCATGAGATGGCCGTGATCAGCCAGACAGCATATCTGAAGAACTGGCCAAAACAAAACTGTGTTGAACTCGGCTGCGTTTTGAGTATGAGTCATGGGATGGTGTCAAAGCAGTATTCAGGCTAGCCAGATCCCTGGTGGTGCTTCCCAGATGAGTTTGGCACAATGCTCCAAAACTAGGTTGCGCTGTTTGGGTCATTGACAGTAGTCGGTTGCATCCGTGTTCACATGCATGAGAGCTCCACGACATGACATCCCACCGCTAGCGTCATCCCCTCCCAATCATCGCCCGATCAGACCTGGTCAGGACATAGCTTTGCATATTTCCTTGATGGCGGTTTGAGACGGATGAGCAGTCAAGCGCCCGTCGACTGCATGGAACGCCTCAACAGGCCAATCCAGCATTCCCTAGGCTGTCTCTCGATGCCACTAACAGGATGATCCGGAGAACTAATTGACCAGGATCATTGCAACGCTTTTGGTGCAGGACAAGCTGCAGCAGCGGGGCATCAACAACATCCTCAGCCTGTCGGCCACCCCAGGCGTTTCTGCGACACAGCTGCTGGAAACCACGGCTGCCGACGGAGAGAGCACAGGATTCAATCTCGTCATGAAGGTATGCCAGTCTGCAGAAGATGGCTCTCTGCCTCTGCTCAAATGTGTCGCTGCCGGTGATGTACAATCTGGGGAGCTGTACATCCCCGGGAACCGAGGCCCCATGTCATTCCTCTGGGCAGATGGAGTCACAGGGTGGCCCCGGAAACGAGCTGTTGAGGGGCTCTGTCGAGATGCTGCAGTGAAAAGTCTGCTGTGGGATGAGTCTGAGAATGCTGTTGGACCGTTCTTTAGAGACGGTGCTGGCAACAGCAGCGCTGCTAAGGAGGTTGATAGCGTTGCTCTACCCATATAACCGGTGAGTGCATGTCGATTCTAGACTACTGTAAAGGAGTTCTGCTCCGATGGCTTCTGAGAGCATGACCACATCGAGGCACGATGGAGTGTGCATGCCAGACTGTTTAAGCAGTCCACCATGCAAGCTTCAAACACGCTGATTTAAATTGCAGATGGTTGTGAAGCAAATCATGCTGTACCAGTTGTACTGTCACACTCATCCAACATGTTCGGCATTGCCCCGCCGGTTGCACCTGTTGCCTGTGCATGTAAGCAGGACATATAAACGACTTACTCGCTCGGCTTCAAACGCGCACATTGAGGCGACGGAGATGAGTTCGATCCATTGACGGGGCAGCAGCGATGCTGGTCAAGTGGAGGCCAGCCAAATTGCTAGGCTACTCGTCCGCCCAGACTAGTCAGCCGGACTTGCTGTAGCACTGCAACAAGTATGCATGGCGAGGATATAGTAGCAGCTACTCTACGGTAGCACAACAATTCTCGTGTCTGGACCCGCCACTTCCATGCCAAGGTCCTTAAAGGTCAACACTGCGTTTCATGTGGTGACACCACAAGTTCCATCCCAGCTTGTCGAAATTACAAGCTAGAGCCGACCAGCGTACCGCATGTACCCTCTCTAGTAAGCTTCATGGTAATCGCGTGTCTCTTCCACCAGAGGCACCATGGAGGACCGCTCTCGTGCGTCATGAATCCCTCCAGACACCCGATGGAGCGTACATCCATAGAACAAGCACCTGTCGGTTGAGGAACGCTGCCGAAGGCTTGCATGCGCAGTGGGCAACAATGCTTGTTATAACGTCGTTGGGACGCGATGCCGGGGGCAGTTGATCTCTTGCATCACGCTCAACTAAAGTTTCTTCAAATCCCAAGGGCTGCTGCAGTCCCGCTGTACAACATATTCACCAGCTAAATATTCAAGCCAATAGTATATCCGGTTTTTGAGCGAGCATCTGGGCTAAATATTGCATCAGTCAAGTGAGACTGAGCTTGTTCTAAGCTACGAGGCGGGCGCTACTGACGTCCAGACGCATCCGCCACGTCATATCAACTGTAGCCTTTGTCCAGAACATGGTCCATATGAGTCGCTAGGGGCTTTGCCGACGGTATCTTAGCCCAATGGCTCCTCCTGAAAGTGGTGACAACGAGATGAGCGCGGATTGCGCGGAGATGTACAAGTACCGAATTGAAGCCACGTCTGTGGAAGAAGACGCGCCCTTCCAGTTCAATGATATGGATAATATTTTTTGTGGAGTATGGGCGCGGTTGACTGGCACGCTGATCTACACTGCGGAATCAAAGGTGTGCTGCTGAACAGGCTGTGCTGTGCTTCTCTGACACCTACAAACGTGCATTTAGACGCACTGGTTCTGCCTCGTGCAGTCCGTAGCTGCAATTTCGTGCGTTGCCCTTTTGTATGGCAGAGATGTGAGTCCCTCTTTCACCGTCGAAGCGACGAGACCAGCCACAGTAGGTCCGGACCTAGCGGGGACCTAGCGGGGTAGGTACAGGCCTCCTCAGGCTAGGTCAACCTTAGGATGAACACCTCGTGCTTGTCCCTGCACTCCTTATCACGCCGATCAGGCGCCGTTTTTTCCTCGCACGACGTTCGTCCTGCCCGTCCGCACTCGTCGATTCGTCCAGCCAATCCTGCTATCGGGTCGGATTCTGGCGAATTAGCGTGTCCTACTATCGAGCGTATGTATATATTGGCACTTGCTGTAAAGGTGCGTGCACGCGGTTGCTGTCCGGTTGGGCCATGGTACCGGCGACGGCAACTGTGCGCGAGATGCAAGCCATGCGTGCCTCAGGCGATCGCTGAACGCAGATATACAACGCAGCTGTTTGCTGTGGTGCAAACAAAGAGAACTGCCTTGAGGACTGCGTTGTCAAAGAAGCAACGCTGCAATGCGACGACCGGCTGGGCCGATGTGTTCGCTCCGTCCAGAGGCTTCAGGCCTTGCATCGCGAGCGCTACGGCAGGAAGAACCCCCGCATTGTGTCTTACGAAGCCATCGTCGCCAAAACGAGCTCGCGACTGGATCCCCGCGAGGGCATGTTTGCGACCAGCAGCGTGCGAGCTGTTGTGATGGAACGATTCAAGTGCAGCCTCCACGACTTCAAGCACCGCAGCCACCTCAGCTATACTGAACGCTGGCGCATCCTTGGCGAGGTCGTCCACGCCGTCAACAGCGCCCACGACGCTGGCGTGGCGCATTGCAACCTGTGCCCGGAGCACGTCCTGCTGCGCCCCAATGGCACCGTCGCCCTCACGGGCTGGGGCTCCTCCCGCACATGCGTCCTTCCCAACTCCAAGGCCGCGTGCGCACCACACGGCTCGCTCACCTTCAAGGCGCCGGAGGTACAGGCCTGTGCTCTCGGCGGAAACGCCCGAGGGCAGCAGTACCAGGTCCTCGCCGCGGACGTGTGGAGCCTGGGCATGCTCGCCCTCTTCATCTGCCTGCCGCACCTGTGGCACACCCTGATCCCCATCGTGGCAGTAGCCACAGAAGCCACCGAGGCAGCCATGCGCAGGAGGGTCGTGCTCCTCCTGGAGGCCGCACGGGCCGTGCTTGACGAGCACATGGCCCACGTCGTCCGCCGCGCGCTCAACCCAGACCCATCCAGGCGGGCGTCCGCCGTGGAGATTGCGTTTCTCGTCGTAGCAGGCCGGGACGCCGCGCAAGCAAGCCGCGAGCGGGAACAAACGACCATCGCACACGGCGCCCCGCTCCCATCCGACGTCATTATGTGGGAAAAGGAGGGGAAGGCCGTGCAGTGGGCAGCGCAGATCCTCTGGCGGCCAACGGCCTCCGCGCCTACGGAGCACACAGCAAAAACCGCGTATGTCGTGGCTCCGGTTGCGCCCACCGCCGCTCCCGCCGCGGCGCAGGTGTGTTCCCACACTCCACTACCAGCGCGTGCTCTCCGCGGCACACCGACTGCTGCCGCCCCCGCCACCTTCCTGTGTTGCAGGGCCAGCAGCAGCCAGAGCGCACACGCAAGCGGCAAAGGTCGCCTGCTGAGCATGCTGGCCCCTCTGAAGCTAGCGGAAAGGGCGACCATAGTATCCCAGAGGCACTGCCAGGCACCTGTGCCGCCCGCACGCATGTGATCGACCCTCCAACGGCGGCCGCCCCGCCAGCCCCCCTCTCGTCCCATTCCACCGCGACCTTCCAGGCCAGCCTGAGAGCCCTCGGCGCAACGCATGCGGCGCCGGTCAGCATGGATCGGCCGCCGCCACAGCGCTGCAACCCACAGCCGCACGCAGCGCTGCCGCTTCCCTCGGATGCCCGCACTGCCGCCCTAAGCCGGACCCCCCCGGACGCTGCCGCTGCCAGTGTGGGCACGCTCCCTCGCAGCGTCTTTCCTCCCCCACATGTGCCGCCGTTGCTGCATCAGGCTCCACTCAAAGCACACGCAGCACCGGTCACGCCACGCTGCATGCTGTGCAGGGAGTCCGCTGGTATTCTTCGAGCAGCCGGGGCTGCCGCAGGTGGTGCCGGAGGGGGTGCGGGCCGCGATGCAGGCAGCACGGCCGGCGAGCATGCGACGCTTGTGCGTGGCCAACGATGCTCCCTCCGCACCCGCCGCCGGCCGTGGCGCCGTCGACGGCGCCCCTCCGCACTCGCAGCATGGTTCTGGCTCCTGCCACGAGCGGCACCGCGCTGCTCAGGGTCCCCCGCAGCCGCCGCCGGATAGCACTGAGAGCGCGGCGTCAGCCGTGCGGAACCGGGAATTCCAAGGCATCGTCAACCACCCGCAGTTGCTTCCCAGCCCGACCAAGCGGGCCGCACAGCGTGCTGTCATGCTGAATCAGACCCCCACGGCCTCCCCGACCAATGCCGGCAACCGCCCGGCGGCCGAGGTGGCATGGGAGCATGCCGCGTATGTCTGCGCGCTGGCCCATGTGACACAGCAGCGACGAGGTGCGGTGCACCAGCCAATGCTGCCGGGCACGCAGGTCCCCTTCCAGACAGTGTGGGTGCAAGGGCACCTGCACCTGCGGGACATGGAGGGCCGGTTGACTCCCTTGGTGTAGCTGTGGGGGGGGCAGCGTCGGAGGAACGGGAAGCGCAACGGGGTAGACACCTTGGCCACGTCGAGTCTACGGCATCCTGGGATCCAAAGCGTGGAGGTGGAGCAGGCGTTGGGACAGAACGATGTTGGCGTGTTGTTGTTTTGTTATTGTTGTTGGGAAGCCTGAGGCGGTGGCACACATTGATTTGGATGGCACACGACATGGCAGCACTGCTGGAGTGCGCCTTGCCTTGTCTCCTGACCATTGCTTGCTGTGCCGGAAGGGCCATGGTCCAATGCTGCACGTGGGGCATGCCATGGCGATGTTGTCTGGCTGGCTGTTGTTCCAATGGGGTGTGTTTGGTGATGGGAGCTCAAACTATGGGACAACAACGACAGGATGGGGACGAGGAAAGCTGATGACCCGGAGGAGTGAGTGGTGGGCACGGTGGCCGGCGGGGATGCCAGGGGAGCTCCCGCATGGCTGCGTGTCTCTACTGTTCATATGCAGAGTCAGCTCTGCTGAAAGTATTGGAGGGTGGATGTGTGGTGTACACCCGTGCGGACTGCAGTGTAGAGTGGCAGCCTGTACAGGTAAATTCACATGCGGAGATGGCTTCTTTGAGCGTCCTGGTCCACCACATCCAGCCTGCTGGTGCAGAAAGGTGGCTGGAATGGATGGCTTTCGCTCAGGGCTGTTGCGGTGGGGCTCAGAAGTTCATGCTGGAGACACAGCGCACAGAGCTTGGGGTGGTGTGTGAGAGGCTGAGGAGTAGACATCGCTCTCGTGGCGAAACAGGCCTGTGCGCGTCTTGTGTTTGCCACTGGAGACAGCAAAACTGAGACTGCCACGGCCTGCTCTGGATGAGGCGGTAGCTAATTGATGGTGTTGTGTTGTTGGGCGTGGATGGTGTCGCTACGAGCCGGTGGTAGACTGCAAGGATGCCCCCTGGAGAAGTGCTGGAAATGGATGTAGTGTATGGATTGCAGTGTGGCTGGCGAAGTCTCTGTAAATTGGCAATGGCGCTGCTGGCAGCATTGGCCATGCTGCGGTTGGCATGTAGCCACATGTTGATGTTGCACCTGGTGCATCACCTGAGTTTCTGCTGGCAGTGCTTTACTGCTTCTCGGCCAGTGCATGTGATTGCTGTACACCCCCATACAGGCAGGTATCGATCGCTATCTGGTGGAGGTATCTGGTGGAGACAACGTGTTTCCGCATCACCAGGTGCGATGGCAATTTTTGGTATGCCCGTTCGGTGAGGCAGCACACCCTAGGATGCACAGTGTAGCATATCTCCAAACCAGACCTTGTGGCGATGACGGGGCAGTTATCCACCTGCCTTAACACACGAATGGACTATGCCTCAGGGATGTTAGCCAACGAGTGGTGAGTACCGGTCTGACGGACGCGCAGCAACGATGCATTCGCGTGTGCGGCCAAGATACAACGACAGCTGCGCGTCCACAGACTCGTCACACGTGTAATTCTGATTGCGCTTGCACACTCGTTTGTGTGATTCCCGGTGAAATCGAATTGCTGCATGATGCGATCGATCGTATAAAGGCGACAGAATGCTCTACCTGGGACATTCTGCATCGTGCATCGTATACCTGAACTACGCCTACACGTACACGCACTCACGCTTTTACAGATCCGTGCCCTCGCAAGATAAGCCGAAGATGTTCACCGTGTCCAGGCCCACCCGTGCTGGCGCTTGCGCTGCTCGTCCAATTCAATGCTCGCCCTGCCGCGGCACCCGCCCAATCTGCAGGGCCGAGGGGGAGGACAAGAACCGTACGTCTACTAACGTAGCATGCTGCATGCTGATTTTCCTTCTTACACTGCAGCTTGGTTTGTGTTAACCGGTTTGGCCCCACGCGGAATCTGGCATCTGGCACGTTTTTGAATGCTCTGGACGTTTTGACCGTTTTGACCGTGCTATTGCGAGAACGGCACAATGTCGCTTGCCTCGCCGAACGCGACGTGCTCATGCAGCAATCGAGCAAGCTGGGGATGTTATCAAGGAGGTGGGCCAAAAATTCGCTGATGCACAGAAGATGCCGGACCTCGGGTCCATGGACGAGCTCACCAAGGATGGAGCCTTCTACACTGTAACCAACAAAAACAAGCTGGAGCGTGATGTGACAGCACGCAATACCCCGGGGGGTGCTGCAGCAGCAGACATTCCGTTTGGGGAGACGGGGTCCAAGGGAGGTAACAAGGGGTCGGATAGCACAAAGCCAGGCATAGCAGAAAACGTTGAGAAGGTGATTGAAAACGTCACCTCCCAGGAGTGAATGTTCAGTGCACACCAGGCGCTGTCGATTCCTGCAACATCGGCCACGGAGGAGTCGATGCCTTTAGGTCCAGATTTAGTGAGAAGGTGACGTCAGTGGCCAAGAAAGCAAGGCAGCTGAGCTTGGCTGAAAAATACAATGCGGAAATCATGTTCCATCGGACATATGACAGGGCTTGTGATCTCGGTTATCCGGAGATGTCCAGGTCATTGTAGGATATGGCGAGTAAGTGTCAAATTTACATTTACATGTGATAAACTGTTCAACCGGCTCACTGCTCGAATAGTGTTGTTCTTGAAACTGAACAGACTGTGCCCAGGCAAGCTGTAATACCAGGTTGTCTTCGCCATCGCACATGTCCTGTTTGACCACAGCAAGGTCCTAGGTCTGGTATAAGATTGTTGCAAGGCGGTATGCTGGAGAGTTGGTGATTTCTCAGAACAGGCTTGATGTGGGGTATACATGCAGCCACGCCGTTGGTGAACAATGATTGTATTACCGCGCATACCGTCCTCATGCTATGATTGAAACATGTGTTTCATACCTATTGTACATTTCATACCTAACTCTCTGCAGTGGCTGTGTCCCCTCCGGCCCGGTCTTTGGCTCAGCTCCTGCAGAAGGGAGCCCAGATGTGTGAAGTCACATTGGGAACTTGCTCTTCACATCATCGACTTGCTTCCCATGGTTCTTGCTCTACTGTAAAACGTCCTCCGTGCGACAGCTCTACTGTAAAACGACCTCCGCTAGGACCTTGCTGTGGCTTGTGCTGCGTCCGTCCAGGCAGGCAGGTGCTGTGTCACATGCTGCGACCCCGTGTGACTCTATTTCGGTCGAGATTGTCTGGGTATGTCTTGCCCCGTTCCCCCTTCACCCCCCCGATGCTCCGGGGCCAACCCTCCCCAGCGTTACAAAGCACCATTGCTTGTATCTGATTGTAGCGTTGTAGCGTCGGCGTCACTTGTGTTGCATGCACTCGGCAGCATCTGTGAGCGACCATGCCACGCAGCCTGTGTTTGCCCGAATGGTTTGCTCTGCAATCTTGGCCAAGACCAGTCCCGCTGTATGCCGCATCTATAGGTAGCACCCGGCAGTTGCCCCTGTGGTCATGCCCCCCTCTGCCGCAGTCTTGCATGTGCCGGCCTCTACTGGTAGGGGTGTGGAGGGCGATTCCCGTTTGGATTTGGCATGATGCGCGATGCAGCTCTTTGCTGATGCCCAATGTATTGCCCATATTCAAAGGCAACCATCGAATTCACCATTTCCACAACGGCAATCGCCAGTGTTGTCAGAATCACAATTCATTCAAAGCGACCACTCACGTCTCATGTGCGCTGCTCACATACCGCACACATGCGGTTCCAAATCGTGGCACTGGATCAATGCATCATGATGCTCTGCCATGCACACCGGGAAGAGAACACGGTTCTTACAGAGAGTATGCTGGCTTTCACTGCAGGCCAGGCTGTCATAATTTCGCAGTGCTGTACCAGTCACTGGAAGATATCAGCGTCGGATTTCCACAAGATAGACCAGTCGTAAAAGAGTGATACTGTGTGTGCTGGTACGTGCAGTGGAAATAATTGAAGGTGGTATGCATGTGTTACATGTCCCTCTTCTGCTGAGAAGCGCAGATAGATGTGAAACATGGACGGTCAAGCAGGAGGTTGTGCGTGACACCTGCAATTGCGATGTTTGCTGATGCAAATACCGGTTTGATCCAAAAATTTCACTCAGACCACCAACATCATTGGCAACATGTCTAAAAACTCTGTACGCCTTGTAGACACACGTTTGACAGAGTGTAGATGAATAGTTACATTGTCAATGACCCTCATTAATCATGTCGCAGACTTTTTGAAAGATAATCAACACCATCAGGAATTCCCATCAGCCACACCTTCGGAAAACACAGACACATACACAGATCACAACTCTTTGCAAGCTCGATCCATTCACTCAACTCCCACCACTTCTGCGTCCGGGACGTCACCCAATCGCCAGGACTGCGCCAGAGGCGCAGCTCAGCCCGTGAGGTGCACAGGTTTGGCCCCATGCATATGGTGCATCATGCCCTTCGCCACCACCGACGCCGGTGCGGCTGCCACGTCCATCCGCACACAGGCAGCATGCTGACACGACCCACAACTCCCTCCCTGGAAATGCGAGATGGCTGGAATGCGTCCTGCCTGACCGCAAGCATCACAAACTACAAACAAGCTGCTGGGCAGCGTGGCGATGATCTTGTGTACACGATTGTAAACGCTGCTAGGGGCGTCCCCCACCAGCGGGGTTACAACGATCATGTCATGGCTCAAAATCGACATGTGCCCAGCCAAACAACCAGCAGTGGGCTCGCCGGTGTTGCAAGCAGAGCGCTGCGGCTGCGATCCGTGCTCGCCCGGCAGAGCTGCCCGGCAGATTCTGCTGTCACCCATCACAAGCTGGAAACAGGTCCAAGAGGCCAGCTGCCACGCCTGCGCACGGGCACGCCACACGCGGCTGTGCTGCAAGTAGCGCACGCCCCACCTCCACAGACCGGCGTGGCTGCTGCGGCCATCGGCAGTAGGCCGCACCAACGCGGTGCGGCGGTGTGTGAGGTGGCCACACCACGCACCCTCTTTTACTGCTGCCTGCTCACCACCGTCGCCGGGACCAGCCCAGCATGCAGCAGGCATGTCCGCACGAGCCCAGCGTTCTGAGCCGCGAGGGCCCCCACGTCACCGGCAAGCGCCTGGGATCTACGGTCACCCCTCGGAGCCACCCCGTGGGCGTGGCTGTGGAGAAGGCCCGCCGGCCGGTGCGCGTGCCAGAAGTCACCGCCGCGCCACACAGGGCAGCGCCACAGGGTCCGCAGCCCCGTACTCCGCAGCCGTTGGGTAACCAGTCGCAGCGCTCTCGCGGCGTGTGCTGCTGGGATCGGCGCCAGGCACAGCATGCCGCACTGCTCCACAGCATGTACAGCCGCGGCGGCATCAGTCGGCCTTGACGCGCGCCCACAGGTCGCGTAGGCGGCCCTCAAACTCAAAGGGCTCGTTGTTGCTGTAGTCCTGCTCCTCGCTCGAGGCGTGGCGCACAAAGACGAGGGTGCCGGCGAGGAAGCAGAGGACGATGGGCGCGAAGAGCGCGAGCTGCCAGCTGTCCGTGGCGTCGAGGAGCACGCCGACAAACGCGACGCCGACGATGCCAGGAACTGCGCCCGACGTGTTGGTCAGCCCGAGCAGCGGCCCCGCGAAGCGCTTGGACATGTCCTGGTGGGTGCAGTACAGCCCTGCGAGGGCAAAGCTGTTGAGGCCGAGCGCGGCCGAGATGCACGCGATGCTGCCGTACGTCCCCTGCACGCATGGCACGAGTGTTCGAGCGCCCGAGGGGGGCACAACGGTGTGGGTGCGCTGGTGGGGGCGCGTCGCCGTGTTGCGTTGCTGCTTCAGCGACGATGACATCAACACGACGGGACTGTGATGGCAGGAAGCCACCGCCGGCGCGCGCGGGTCGCACGGGCTTGTATGTGGCGCTTTGCGTGCTGGGAGGCACAGCACAAAGGGAATGAGGACGGGCGAGAGCGGTTGGGAAGGGAGGGGGGGAGGGTGATTTGGGGACCCACCTGGAGTGCCCCGGCGCCGACGAGACATACAGCCGGGGCGAGGAAGGCGGTGGATTGTGCGAGCTGCCGCACGCGACGCACCGGCATGCCGCCCTCGATCAGCCGGTCCGCCACCTGGCCGGCGACGGACGACACGGCGACGCCGGCGATGGAGGGGAAGAGGGACACAGTGGAAGCCTCGGCGATGCCGAGCTGCAGCGTCTGCGTGAAGTACGTGGGCAGCCAGGCAAGCATGGTGTAGTGGAACCAGTTGTTGCAGAAGTGCGTGAACATGAGCGCGCGCGTCGGGCCGTTGCGGAGGAAGGCGCGGAAGGGCACCGTCGTCGCGACGCCGGTCGCGGCCTCGTCGGAGCGCAGCGAGGAGCGCATCGCCGCCCACTCCGGGGAGTCGGTGCCGACGAGGGCCTGGAACCCAGCCACCCAGACGAGGCCGAGGGCGCCAAAGACGTAGAAGACGGCCTCCCAGCCAAAGTTGCTGATGATGGGGGGGGCGAGGAGGAGGCCGAGGATGGAGCCGATGTGGAGGCCGCCGAAGATGGTGGAGATGGAGCGGGCGCGCTCGTTCAGGGGGACTGCCTTGACGACGATGTCGTTCACGGCGGACGGCGCCACGCCTTCGCCGAAGCCGACCGCAGCACGCGACAGGCACAGCGTGGGCACCTGAACGCGGCAGAGATGGCCGGGTGCTGGATGGGGCGGCCGCCACCGCGATGGCGCAACGATGCAGGGCAGGAGAGCACTATGCATACATGGGGCAAGGCCAGATCGTGTGGCTGGTTGCTGTACCGATGCGACTGAGGACGCTTGAGATAAAGGTTCAGATGCTTGAAGTGGCAGAGGCGCATCACGCCCCTCCTGCGCATGTGGACCGACAGTGCCCACCCCCACTGTGCCCGGCTGTGTTGGATCCACTGACATTTGACGATCACTGCCTTGTGACGGGCGCTCCCGTACACGCCTCAGCAACCTTGTCATACCATTCAGGTGATGTGGAGACTGCCATATTGCATGATTGCCACATCGTACCGTCGTGACACGCAGATGTCAATGCCATACGTAGAGTGTCTAGGCATATCACCCGCCGACCCGCTCAAACAAGCGGACATGAGCGTGCTCATTGAAGCGGACATGAGCGGACATGAGCGTGCTCATTGAAGCGGACATGAGCGGACATGCGCGTGCTCATTGAAGCGGACATGAGCGGACATGCGCGTGCTCACCAGACGAGGCCAACGTGGGTCTCGGTGTTGGCCAGGAGAAGCAGGGGTGGGGGGCGCACGGTGGAGGTGAGGAGGGGGACTGCCGCGGTGAAGCCGCTCCAGATGCCGACGCCGCCGGGGAGTAGCCGGCGGCCGGAGTATTTGTTGGCGAGGTAGCCGGCGGGCACCTGAGAGAGCATGTAGCCCCAGAAGAAGGACGACTGCACCAGGCCGGCGACGCTGGCGCTCCAGCCGAACTGCTGCGACATGGGCAGGATCGCGACGGACATGTTGACCTTGTCCTGCAGGCAGCGGCTCTGCAGTTGCTGTGTGGCCAGGGGGGACCGGGGAGCAGCTGTGGTGGGGGATGCCTGGGGGTCGAGGTGATGGTTCGGCTGTGCGGGCAGGAAGCAGCCCTTTGCCGGCATTCTAGGCGTAATGATGGGAGCCACACGGTCCCACGCATGCACAGGCGGGCTTGTGGGTGCTGGGGATGCGTGGGGCGGGCCAGCCTGGTGGAGAGGGATGGATGTTGGCCAGAAGGTAGCTGGAGGGATGGGGATGGATTGAATGTGCACGTCAATGGCTGCTGCTGTTTGACATACTTTGTCCGCCCCTACCAGTAGGAGTGCTGCGGCCATTGTCCGTTTGGGGTCGGCGTGATGCTCGATTCCTTTCTTTCGTTTCTTTAATATCCGTGTGTGGCTCTCTGAGGCTCACCGGGCGAGGCAGCTGAGCTTGGACAAGGACGCGTGGGCAGTTCAGGGAAGGAGGGACAGTTCAATGTGCACATTCACGCAGTCTCTGGTGACGCTGCCCTGTTGTGGCTAACACGCTCGTGCATGAACTGCACTGCACGTGGCACCTGGTGGGCACACGCTCTAGCAGCAGTGCCCTGGTCTGCGTGCGGCAATTTCGAAACGCAAAGCTGCAACACGGCTTTCAGCTGTGCTACTGGTCTCCCATTCCTACTCTGCGGACACTCGTGCATCTGGCGAAGCTAGACGCGCCTAGCCAGAACAGATGGGCGATCCACCCGTCTGCGTACGGGGAAGACTCCGACTAGTGCGGAACAGAACGCACCATGTTACAGATGACAAATGCTGACATGCATGCTAGCACGAGCTTGTACCGGGGGGGGAATGAATTGGGCTCCGGAGTACTGGCATCTGGAGTGCGTGGTTCAACAGCACTCGGATCGTGGGAACTATTGCTCGCATCTTGCGCAGCCAATGAAGAATCTCGTGGTTTTCTGGTTGAAAGAGTCAAGGATTCGGTGTCGGCTGCCCTCCGTTCAGGCTCTTGAACAGTGGATGTGCTTCGTGGCCGTGCTGCTCGAGATGACACATTCCGAGCAACTCTGCAAAATAATCCACACACTTAGTTTATGCCCTAATTCTGGGCAATGCAAGCGAACTCAATACTGCAGCGTCTACGCCAACAGGATGAACGGTGAACGGCAGTTTGTGTGATCGGCCATTCGAACAGGCTGTTGGATTCACGGCGGGACAGATACACTGTCAGTCATCGTAATAATATAGATGCACCAATTTTGCAAGGTTTGGCGTCGGGAATCTGTACCTTGATGTACCTGTGGGAGCTGCGTGACACTGCATTGCCTGGTTCGCAGAACAAAAATCTGCGGGACGGGAGGGAAGGCGGCAACCAAAGCTGTCACGAACTAAATTTGTTAAACCCAGCCAGTTTCACGGAAACAAGAAGTAAAGCTTGGCTGAAAACTGAGCCGTCTCGGCGACAAACGTCTACGTAGTGTACGCTGCAGCAATATGAACGCGCGCTCTGATCAATCCAGTAGATGCACCAATACAGCGAGTCTGGACGTCAATGTAGGATGTAGCTATGAAAATCGCTGCGCCGACGCTTTTGGAACGGCATGCCGACTGGCGTCAGTGCTGCGCTGGCACCTCTTCCATGCATGAGCACACGGACCTCGCCGGTACAAAGCTCCACACGCGGCCAACGGACTATATTCCCCATCTCATGAACACATAATTCACTACTACGAGTACTCGACTTTCTCTAATGCAACTGACCTTGTGCGTTTCACGTGGATGCTGTGGTAGATACGCTCGACATCGTGGTCACATGTACATCGGCGCTCTGGGCTAGAGGTTGACACATTAGACCGTTCCGAAGCGCTGAACTCTTTGAGGCCACACAACTGAGTCATAAACTTGCACATCTCTACATTAGAAACCTTGGACCACGCAGGAAGGGTGTGTTGATCGGCCAACAACTGTGGTTTGCTTGGCCAGTCTGCTCAAGGACACACCGCAAGGTGTGGCACAACTGGCAGTGCGTGGCCGATCGATCGATCGCGGCATGGTTTACACACGTCTGCGGGTGTCATCAGGCCCCCGCCAGACCAAACAACACAGCAGATTTGGCACCAAGCAATGTGCAACAGCACTGGTCAGCAAAGCAACATACAAGCACTGATGACTCGCTAGTAGTAGCGATGTTTGAATTCATCACACAGCTTCATATGCGTAAGCTATGCAAGAGGCTGTGGCCTAGCTGCAGCGACTGCGCCTCTGTTGACCCACGGGCTGCCACAAATCAGACCCTGGTGGGAACTGCATGCCGGAGGGGCAGCAGCATAGAGCCAAGCAACGAATAACCACCCACTCTGATCAGCCCAACTTCTGACGTGGGCACCGTACCCTCCACTGCTCTGGTCATACATTGCTCCATCAACGCTACATGCCTGCAGCTCTCGCGGTATGACAACCACACAGCACAAGGCCTTGCCACAATTTCCAGCCCCTTCGCAAGACCAGCCAGATTCCAGCGGCAAGACCACATCCCAGCTGCAGGAGTGCCACATGTGCCTCAAGTGCCCTGGGCATCCCTTCAACACCGCCTGAGCCACAGTCCCACCGCCTCTGCATCACCATTACACGAGGCTTCAAGCAGTGCTGCCCAGCAGTGCCATGACACCGCGACGGCCTCAACCGGGCGCAGCGGCTCCACATAACGAGCCACATTGCAGCACAAGCCAGGTGAGCCTGTGCATGCATGGCAACAGCAACGCAGCGGCCGACTCTCGACGCGCACACCCGCATCGCAACGATGATGGCCACGCTGTGTGTTCACCGGCCTCAAGATGCCATGGCCTGTGCTTCGTGCTTACACGACGTCCAATTTTCAACATTGACATGGAATGGCAGCACAGCCAGGCCGCTCAGCACCGCTGGTGAGGGTCCATCACTGCCACCGTCCCAGCATGCACCCAAGAGAGCACCCTCCTCACCCCGCCATCCCATGCGACGTCTGCCAGCATCAGCCGGCCACAGCCGCAGCTGCGGGCGCAGGCGCAGCGGCGGGCGCCACATCAGCGGCGGGCGCCACGGCAGCGGCGGGCGCCACGGCAGCACCCACGGCCTCCTCCACGGCCTCCTCCACCTCCGGCTCCTCTTCAAGGATCGGCGCCGGGGCGCGCTCCCCGGCCGGCAGCAGGCCCCCGAGCAGCTCCGACAGCGCCGCCTGCATCGCCGGCACGTCCGGCAGCGCCGCGAGGTCCTCCTGGAAGACTTGCACCGCCGGCTGGCCGCTCGCGCTGAGCGTGCTGCGAACGAGCGCCGCCTCGCCCAGCACGGCCGCCTCGCCCACCGCGTCCGCGTTGCTGCACGCACACGCCCCCGTCGGCACTGGTTCGCCCACTGCAGCTGTGTCAGCAGCGTGCGGACATGCCCGGCTACAGCACCGATGCTCGTGTGAGGCCTGGTTGCTGATGCGTCACTGGCAACACCCTGCACGAGCGGCAGCCGGTGTGCATCAGGCGCGTGGCATGAGTCCGCCTGCAGAACATTCCGGACGCACACGGCGCAGGATACCCGGCGGCGGCAGCTGCTGTTGCTGTGCACGCAGCTTCACTGGAAGTTGGGTGTGCAGATCCAAGATGTGCAGCACGCCGCCAACCCGCGACGGCCGGCATGAGCTAACCAGACGTCCAAACAGGTGAGTCTACACCCACGATCCAACAGCACCCGCCCCCTGCCTGGCTCGTCCAGCAGTTCGCACCCCAGCCCTCGGACGGCGCAGCATGCACTCAACATGGCACCAGATCAATGCCCCAGAGTTCCGCTGCAGCGATCACCACGACATCCACTGCCTTGCTGCCAGTGCCTTTGTCTGTGGCAGCGTCGACCGGGTGGGGGGTTCCCTCAAGCAAGGCGAATGCCTTGGGTCGAGGCTCAGGGCGCCGTCTGGAGGCTCCGGCGCACCAGCGCAGGACACACGTGTGGGGACGCACCACAGGCAGTCCTCTGCACGGATGATCTGCACCGCGACCCTCGGCTGATCGAGAGCCTCCTCGACTTCCCCGCGAGCGTCGAGGCGGCGCGTGCGCGCGTAGAGCTCCGGCAGCAGCGGCGTCACCACCGCCGGGGCGTCCGCCGCGTCCGCGGGCGCGTCCGCCGCGAGCAGCTCCTCCAGCGGAGCCGCCGTGGCGCTGTAGCCGCACGAGGCGAGGAGGTCGATGAGGAGCGCCGCGTCGGGGTCGCGTGCGACTGCGGCGCCGGTGTCGCCGAGCATGCGCATCACGACCTCCCGGCCCTGTGTCAGCATCGACTCCAGGAACCTACAGCGCCGCAGCGACTGTGAGTGGCTAGACGCAGGGAGCGCCGTGGTTGGGTTGTGTGATTGGTGGCTCGAGAGCGCGTGATGCTGTACCACAGGCGACGTCTGCAGAGCCGGGGGGAGCACTAGATGCGTTGATGCTATGCAAAGCATTGTCTCAGCTTGCGAATGGCACGGCTCGCCCCTGCTAGACGCAGCAGTAAACCAAAAAGTGGTGAGATGGCCACGCACTCCCTGTCAATGGAATCTGCAGCAGACGTCTGCCACGGGTCGGCTCCACCAGGTGATTCGGTCCCTTCTGCGGTCACTGGAGCCTCCTGAGGCAGGCGGCCAGCGGCAGGATCCTCAGACGGCAGCGAGGCGGCTTCAGCTGGATTGGCATGTGCCAGATGCGTCAGCACGTACAATCGCTGGGCAAAGACCTGCTGCTCTGCCTCACTGGTGGCATCAAGGTTGACCTTGAGGGCGCTGCCGAAGACCTCAAACTGCTCGTGGCTCAGGCGGCGCATGAGCCCGAGGCCCTGCGTGCTGGCAGCCTCCGTGAGTTGCCATTGTGGGCTAGAGACACGGTGGGCTACAGCCACGGTGGGCAAGGACATCGGTGAACTGCGGGACATGCCTAGCACCTCGGTGCACCGTGCGCACAGGCTGCACGAACTAGCTTGCGGGTCCGACAAGGTGGAAAACGCTGCACTGAACACGGTCCATGCACCGGAAACGGTCGAGACGTCGGTGGCCAGGGCTGTAGAGAAGCAGCACCACTGGCTACTGGCCCACGCACAGGTGCAAGTTGACAGTCTCACTCTTTCTGCAGCCCGGACTACAGCGGCCCCCCGCATCTAGCCGTGCGGTGATAGGGGCAGCCATGAGGTTGCAGCCATGTGCCTCCTTGTGTCAGGGACAATGTTCGATCTCCAGGTCAAGCACACACAGCGGAACATCCTCGCTGGGTTCAACATGTGCATGCCATGGGTCGACGGCTCTCATATGAACAGAAAGCAGGTGAGGTGGACCGGTGTGTGAGCAATGGAGAGGTAGAGGCAGGGGTGTGGAGCTCCAATGTAGGGCATTGCTGGCTCGATGTATGCGGCTAGCTGAGACAAGGGATCAGGTGTTCACAACAGAGCACACGCTTTCAGGTAGGAGCACACATTCAGGTAGGCGACGATGTGATTCGGCAGCATCAGTGCTATGTTGGAGCGCATCCAGCCCTCACACGTTTCCAGAAGCCCCTCGCGTGGTTCCAGCCTCAGCACAGCGAGAGCCTGCACCAGCGTTCAATTAGACCTCCCATTAGACCTCCCATCAAGTAGACCTCCCAGGACCAGCAGATGTGACTTCTTTGGAACCATTTCCAGGTCTACAACCCCAAGAATGACGGCTTCGACCAAGGCTGGCCTGCACCGGCACCACCACCCGGCCCATCGAGTCCGAGCACGGCACAGAATATGCATTGCAGGAAGTACAGGCAGACGCAAAACCACGCTGAAACGGAGGCAGGAAGTGAACGTGGTCAAGCAGGGTCCCGCCTGCCCAGGAGCTCTTGGACTGGGACAGCAAACCAATGCCACAGTGCGGCCTCGCAGCAGCCGTGCAGCAGTGGCGTGGTGGCCACAGGCATGCAGCTTGGCCGCGCACGCAGCAGAGCACTGCACGGGACTCTGACGAGTAGGTGGGAGGTACCTGGACCATGTCGCCGATGTTCTGAGGGTGCACGTCCCCGGGCGACGCCTCCAGAGTCTCCTGCAGGATGCGCTGGAGAAAGTCTGCAAACTGCGGCTGCGGGCGGAAGCGCATCATGGACATCGCCCACGCCACGTTGCACACGTTCTGCGCCGTCGCCCCTGCACGGCACGGCACCTCGTGAGGGTCCCGGTGGGGCTGGGGGTCGCTGTGCTCGTGCGGCGCTGCCGGCAACCTGGTTGCCGCTGATGCTGCCGCCGCTGCCGTGTCAGGGGTTGGAGGCACGTGCTCATCGACGCCGCCAGACCCCCGGGGGGTGGGAGGGGGTGATCCGGACAGCGCCGATGGTGCGCTGCCGCACATCGCCACTTCCCATGCCCCCCGCGGTGCGAATGCCTGCCTGTGTTCAAGAGTGCTGGAACAGGTGCGTATGAGAGAGCGCTGCGACGCGCGCCACTACAACCACAAACAACAGCCACAGCACACAGCGGTGGCATGCATGGTGACACGGCAGCGGCGGCAGCATCGCTGAACCCCCCCCCCCCCCCTTGGGACAGGCCATGCCGGGCATGACTGCAGCCATAGCTGCCTACACGCTGCAGCCGCCACCACAGCACGCAGCGGCAACCAGCAGAGGAAGCGCACCGGTCCAGAACGCTTCCGGGAGGTTCTGCACGCTGTCGCACAGCCGCAGCAGCGGCACCCCCGGCGAGCTCCACGCCGACCCCCACAGCGCGGTCGTCACGTAGCGGGGCCGGTTCCACCCACACGCGGCGTCCTGCACGGCGGCGGTCTCAAGCAGCCGCAGCAGCGACGTGCTGCGCCAGCGGAGCTTGCCCATCGCCCACAGCATGCGGCAGGCGTCGGGCGCGCGGAAGCGCATCGCCTCGACGTACCCCTCGTCGCCCTCGCGCAGGCGCAGCGTGAACTGCAGCCGGCGCCGGGTGGCGCGCGTGAGCGCCTGCAGGAAGCGGCGGCCGCCGGCGGAGAAGATCGGGGCATCCGGGTAGATGAGCACGCGCTCGTCGTAGCGGCCACGTTTGCCGGCGCGCATGTGCAGCTGCATCGGCACCTCTCTCAGCACACCACTCCGTGCATGTGGGCAGCCGGTGTGGGGGGGAAGACCCGGCGCCGTGCATGAGGGTAGATGCATGAGACCACGTGCGGGTCGTGGTATCAAGCACGCGGGCATGGCATCATGCACTGGATCACTTGTGCAGCGAGGCGCGGCAGCGTGTGGTGGCGGCTGAGTCGGATGCAATGAAGGATGGGGCCGTGGGAACATGGCCAGCGCGATGGCAGCAGGCGCTCGCCGAGCTCGCTGGAACGTGCAGTGTGGGCAACGCAGTCGTCGTTGTGATATGCAGATGCAGAACACGGCACAACGGCCGCGGGTTGCTGATGCGACTGGTAGAGAAGAGTGCGGGGAATCAGAACTGGACTGCCGGTGGTGGTGCCACGTGCACGTAGCGTGTGCCATTGAACAGGCTGCAGTGTAAGCACCTCGGTTGCTTCCCTGGCGTGGCTTGAGGTGGTCACAGGTGCCTCAGCCCCACACATGCACGATGCGGCACCAACCAAGCGCATGTGCGCCAGCTTGTGTGAACCAGGCAGTGATGCCGGGACCGCACGGTGCAGATTCATGCCAGCTGGGGATGCGGCATCGAGTGCATACACCGTTACGGTGCATCTTTTCGCGAACCGCGTCCAGGATGAGGCGAGGTGATCGTTAAACACCGGCAGCGGGGAATCCCTCGAACAAGAGCACAGCTTCCACAGGCAGCAGGGACACGCCGCAGGTGGGCGGGAGGTGGACCTGCTGGAGCACGGTGCTTGCAGCAGCTGCGTGGGCGACACACCTGCACGATTTGTGTCCACATGCGGGACATCTCGGTCGGCTTGAGCAAGTCGTAGTTGTCGTGCTCCAGTAGCCACTGCGCCATCTCTTTCCATGACGCCATCTGCCGCACTGCGTCATTGCCCCGCAGGTTGCCGGCGCCCGCATCGGCGTCGGCCCCGCCGCCCGTGGGTGCGCTCAGATTCCACTCCGCCGTGTGTCCATGCTGCGGCGAGGAGGGCTCTGCTTCAGATCCTGCAGGAGCGACTGGTCCGATGCGACTGCAGTCGGGTGCACGCTGCCGTGCAGCTTTGAGCTGTTGCCGTGAGATGGCCGCACGGCTGGCATACATGACATACTGGCGTATAAGTGACATACTGGCGGTCTTGCAGCATGGCTGTCGTTGCTCGGAGCGACCGGAGCGCGTCAGGTTCAGCGTCGATCTTCCATAGCCACCCGGGAGTGCATCGCAGGATGAGCTGACCGCTCGGGAAAGGATCGGGATTGGTAGCGCCCAGCTGTCGGAATAGGTAGCTAGCATGGTTCACAAGGACATGCGTACACTTGTCTGTTGCAACAGGAGCACCCGCATGACCTCTGCAGTGAGCTGCTGTGGATGCTTGCCAACGAAGCAAAATGGCATGTACCATTCTAATCCTCAGGGAGCGTGCTGAGCTACGGGACACCGCATGCCAGGCAATGTTGAGGTGTGCTGCAGAATGCAGGTCGGTGGATGAGAGTACCTGGGGGCGTAGGTCGCCTCCTTTGTTGGACCAGAGACACGAAGTCTTCCCAGTACTCCTGCCCTGGCTCCGCGCCGGGATCGGCCACAGTTTGCTCAAGCTCTGTTACCTCGGGTGGTTGAGCTTGGGTTGGGCGCGGGCGCCCGTGCCTGTGTTGTTGGCCGGGCTTGTCTCCAGCAGGCATGGGAGCGCCACTTGCGAGTTGGCTTGCCACATCTACTGCGGACCGTGGGGTTTGCGGATCGCTGGTACCACTTTCCGGCGGGGTGCTTGATGCACACTGAAGGACTACGCCGGTCGCGAATGAGCGGCCAATCATGCGCATCGGATACCTTACCCGTGAGCGCAATGCGCTATCAGAAACGGCAGCAGCAGCCGAACTATTCTCACGCCTCTTCGAGCTGTCATTCTGGGGCTGTGAGAGAGAGCCACTTGCCGGAGCCGGACGCATGTCGCACGAGAGCGCATGCGCAAGCGCAGTGGGGAAATCCAACAGTGGAATTTCTTGAGAAGGGCATATTCTTGCCTCTGCCCGAAGGACAGCAGCAAACGCGGCGCCTGCAATGGCAGTCCCGTCCATGAGCAGTCTCCCAGACAAGCATGAAGTCTAGGCAACTACGACATCGGAAGTGAATGCAAACATGTGCATATGATAGCGCTGCAGATGCTTCAATGGAGAGACGTGCCTCTTTGCACTGACCACATCAATCCCAGTTGGACAGCGTCGTCGTGTGCCTCCTGCAATTCAGGCCTCAACTGCACAAAGGATACCTGAATCTGGTTCTACGTTCACGCCGCAAGTTGTTTCTTTATTCTGCGTCAGACTAAAGCAGGCAGCGTGCCAGCCAGCCCAAGCCGTGCGGCCTGTGTTCAAAGTCAACCGAATCTAGCACCAACACACGCAGCCTAGGAGTGACATCAGAGGGACTCCACAGCTCACAGATACTTCTGGTCAGGTAGTCAGTTAACACAGGACTCGAGACACACCGATCGCAGGTTTCGCCCCAGTGCTTCGGTACTCCGGTAGACATGGTGCTCGTCTACAGGCGAGCCACTGCAGTATACCTGCGCGTTACACACTCAATAGCACTGCTGGCCGCACCGATGTTGTACGTGGCGTGATCACCGTCTTTGGTGTTGCTGCCTGTCCACGATCGCCAGAATGTGTTTTCGAGAGCGGAATGCCATGATTCGCATCCGGCACACAGCCTCGTCACTAAGCTAGACTCGAATCTATTCGTCAGTGCCATCTTGAGCCGTAGTCATGCGTATTGATTTGACGTTGAAGCAGTTTCCAGGTTCATGTGCGCACAACGTCTTATACCTGACCGGTACTGAGGCGCATCATGCAGTTGAGACGCGACTGAGCCGAGGAGACCTATGACTGATGGAACTCTATATGTGCAGCGGCCTTACAGGAAAGCTGCCTGGCCCCCTTTGGCTTCACTCTTGAGCCGTTTGCGATACATGATCGTGTCCCACTCAACCAGCAGCCCAAGACGGCTATGGCTGATCTACCAAGATGCAGCGAGTGTGGGGCTTACATAAACTGCTTCTGCGGCTTTGACTCCATCGGATGGCGCTGCTCAGTGTGTGGAGCCTACAGCGAGTATGTCAAGAAACAGGGACGGAGATACTCCAAGCCTGCGGCTAGAGAGCAACTGCCGGAACTCAACAGCCAGGTATTTGAGGCTCTATGCCCTGAGTATGACCTCAAGTCCGTGAGAGATGGTGCGGTGATCTGACATCACATCGAATCCACGGTACCATGCCCTGCGATGTCGACCTCCGGTTGGCCCCGCTCACAGTCACACCCGCTCAACTGGCCGCAGCTCCATTACAACCCTGGCGCATTGTGGGTATTCATGACACATCCCCATGCCGTGAAAGCACTGATTCGGTTGCAGCTCTGACCAGTTGTAGATGCATGTCATAGCACCGGTGTCTGCATCTATGCACGTCCTACAGCCAGGGCATCAGCCCGGTCAACATTGAAATGATATCATGTTTGCTTTTGGCTACGTCCCATCATGCCGTAGCATGTCCTGTCTTGACACTCTTGTTTGACTGTTCCTGATCGCTCCTTGAGCACTCCTCGACGCCACGGATCGGACTTGCTGTGATCAGAGTACAGCAGCATAAACTCTGTCGAGTATTGTGCCATCTGACACCGGCTGCACCGAGAGACGGTCCCGGTCGCCGGAGGTGTCAATGTCCCTATGGATACGGCAATGTTTTCATACATACACACACCGAGGACTTGTGATTGGGTGGTCTGATTCGAGACCTGTACGCTGTCGCGTGATGCACCTGTGACCGTGCCCCTCTCCGATGTAAATACACACACCGAGAGTGTGCTCTCTGACTCTGTGCCCAGATGTTGCGTGCTGAGCAGCTGCATGCCCATACTGCCTGGAGCATTCACTGTTGGCATGCAGGCTTCAGGACAACCTCGGGGCCATACCCGGCACCCAGAAACGGACACCCCATCGTCCTCTTCTTCGTCGACATCTGCGGCTCCGAAGAGTTCCTGGACCAGGTCAAGCTGGCGCTGAACGCTGCGCTGCAAACCTTGTCGCCACACACTCTCGTTGGCTTGATAACCGTCGGGGAACGAGTGCGTACCGCGCACAGCAGCATCCTGCAGTGCCTCCACTCGCGGCTCGATTCGTATCTGACCAGTGTTGCACCGTTCCTGGCACTCCTGCCATCCCACACCAGGGCTGCACATCGCACATGCTGCCTTGACTGCCTCTGCGCCTCGAGCGCTTCCTGCTGGAGCGTCTCCCGCTGCTCGTTTCCTGCTGATCACCATGTGTGTGCCAGATTCATTCCTGCAGTCCACACCAACACAGGCTACACTGCCAGTAGCTCCAACAGCGCAAGCATCCAACCCTTGAAGCCCAGCACCCTCCGCTGCCCCCACAGGCACCAGCCATGCCTGCCATAGTGCCATGTCCACATACGACCTTCCCCTGTTCGGTGGACGCATGAGTGATGCTTTGATCGGAACCAAGACGTGAACGCCGATGGCTGACGCGACCATCTCCGCACCTCTCTTTGCAATTGTGCACACTTCCCCGGTTTCTCTGTGGCCGCCTCTGCGAGCGCCAGTCTGTGCTCTACACTCGCATCTCGCAGCATCTCGGCGACGACGTCACAACGGCGTTCTCCCGGTGAAACCAGCACCGCCAACACGCTGCACCTGGCTGCACCTTGAGCACGTACACTGTGGAGGAAGCATGAAAGGGGTGGTGGGGGCAGGTGGGCCTGTGGGACGTCCGCGGCGAGACTCCCTCCGTCCGCAACGTCTCCATCTTCGACGAGGGCACCGTCATGTGCCCGCTCGAGGACGCCATGCCGCTGCGGGCCCTGCTCGCCCAGCGGGACTCCAGCGCCGCACAGCTCGACGCCGCCATCGACATGATCCACCCCAGCAACCCGGGCGAGCGCCTATCCCTCGGCTCTGCCCTACACGCTGTGCTCGACTATCTCGTGCGTCCCACTCCCCCAGCCCCACTCCGCACTGACCCCTAGCCGCCGCTCGCCTTCACCCGTGTCGTTGGAGGCAATGTAACCGGAGGCAACAGCAGAGTCCACGGCAGCGGACGGGTCGAGCAGTCCCGCCACCTGCGCAGCTGGCTCCGCCTCGACGCGACCTGCCCCCCTCTCTGACGCAGCGTGTGTCAGACTTCCGCACCATGGCCCTGCCCAGGCCGACGCCGCAGCTGCAGCTGGAGTGAGGCGCCACCATGAACGCGTCCTGCTGCAGAGCGTGCTCGGCGACGACTCCCCGGCTGTAACGGACCCTGGCGTGAGCTCCGAGGCGGCGTCGGCGCCTCAGTTTGGCCCCGCCCGCCTGCTGCTGTTCCTGAGCAACCCCCCCACCACCGGCAAAGGCGCCGTCGACGTCCCAGCGGCCGCGCTCGCGCGCGCCGGGCCCCCGGGCTCGTACCCCCCCTCGCAGCCGGCGCCGGCCGCGGCGCACGCCCCCACGGCCGCGGTCGAGATCCCAGAAGGCACGCGCACCTTCTACAGCGACCTGGCGGGCCTGGCGGCGCTGCTGGGCGTCACCGTGGACGTGTTTGGCGTCGGCCCGCGGCCGCTGGCGCTCGCGGCCGTCGCACCGCTGTGTCACCGCACCGGCGGCTCGTGCTTCTACTACCCCTCCCAGGAGCAGGCCGCCATCCCGCAGGACCTGTGCCGGCGCCTGCAGACCCCCCAGGTGAGCGCTGCCCGTGCTGCCGTCCCCCGGTGCCTCCCGGTCGCCCTGCACCGCTCTGGCCGTGTTCGCACGCTCTCCATTGACCACCTGCACCGTGCGGGCCTGCAACCAGTCCGCAGTTTTCAACCACGCTGGTGCCATGTGTCTGTGGACACGGTGCCGAGGCCGAGTGCCTGGGGGAGGCGTGACGTGTCTGTAGGAGAGAAACGCGTCCCGGCACGCCAGTGGCTCGCTCGGCGTGGGTTGAGGGTGTGCGGCTGAATGCGGCCGAGCACGAGTGGACCATCATGCGCGCTCAGCCTGTCGCACAACCGAGACAAACACCGGCCACAGCCCGGGTGGCTGTGCCGTCGCCCCTGTGCGCACAGCTGTGCAACACCTCCCCGTGCACCGGCGTGGCCTGCGGCGAGTGTACGGCGCTGGGAGGGTGCACTGGGGGGATCATGCATGGTGTGCATGCATGCAGGCTCTGTGCGGGCTGCTGAGGGTGCGCACCTGCCCGGAGCTGCGGGCGGCGCGAGTGTACGGCCGGGCGGTGGAGGACCATGAGCACCCTCAGCTGTACCACATCGTGGCGTGCGACCCGCACGACTGCTCTGCGTTCGACCTGGAGATCGCGACTCGGCAGGGTTTCATGCCGCAGAGCAGCGGCCGCGCTGCCCACCCTGTCATCCAGGTGCACCCCCCCCCCGTATTGCTGCTGCATCACACACACTGGGCTCGAGTTGATGGGTGGCAGAGCACTGGGTTTGCACGCCGGGGGCGGAGAAAGGGCCATTGGGAATCACGGCAAACCCGACCCGCCATGACATCCCCTGCAATCCGGTGCATCCTCTTTGCCGCCTACCAGCCGGACATTCCGCAAACATCTGGGAACGTTATCCTCGCTACTGTGTTCTGCACCTGCTCAGCGCCAGCCTGCTGGATGCAACTGCACGGATGCCGTGATCGTTTCGCAAGTGCAGAACAGCACCGTCTCTCGTGTCGCGTTGGCGGGCACACCAAACCACCCCTCCCGGTGCTTCACCCTCTGTCATGCGCGACGCCGGCTTTGCATGCAGATTGCGTTCCAATACTCCCTCCTCATCTACCGCGTCCAACGCGCCGACGGCGCCGCCGCCGCCGACGCCGACACCGGCCGCCGCGTGTACGAGCTGCAACGGCGGCTGCGCGTACTCACCGTCGCGCCGCAGATTGCACGCGCCTCCGAGCCGCTGTACGAGGGCATGCGCACCGAGCCGTCCATGGCGCTGCTCATGCATAAGGCCGTCCGACACGCAGCGCGCGAGTCGGTCGCCGACGCCCGCCTCCTACTCCAGGTACCCCCCCCCCTGCGCCCCGGCGACCCGGCCTGCCCCGGGTCGCGTCGACCTACTGGCATCGGCATCTCGCGTATCATGATACCCTATCATGTTCCCGATGATGGCATGATGCGAACACTGTGATCGGTCGCTCTTTACTCTACGCCTCAGCCGCCTGCAGTGGTCTGCATGTGTGCACGAGCGTCCCGAACTGCAGGATCGGCGTATTGCCGTCATCCAGGCGGGCCGTTCGGCAGCGTGGCAGTGCTTCGGCAGCAGTGGAGCTCGGCAGCCATGCGGCAAGCTTGTGTCGCACTGAACAAGCGTCAGAGGCCGGGTGGAGCCGACGGGGGCAGGGTACAGCCCAACCACCCTGCAAACACGAGCGCCTCGTCCGCATGAAACAAGCACCACCTCGAGCAGGGCGCCGTGTGTCTGCGTGCATGTCACCTGGAGGGTGCCAACAGCGCCGTGGCCGTGTAGGACTGGCTCGCGCAGTTCGTCGTGAGCTGGCACCAGAACACCGGGAAGCTTCCGGAGGGCGCGGCGGCCTCGCACACGGACATCGACGCGGCGCTCGCCGCGGCGCCGCCGGCCGTCGCCGCCCTCGTGCCCGCGCTGCATGCGCTGTTGCGCAGTGACCCGTTCTCGCCGGAGCGCGCGGTGGCGGCCGCGGACGGCACGCATGCGCAGCTGCTGCTCTGGGCGAGCCTCTCCCCGCCGGACCTGCTGCTCTGCATCCACCCGATGCTCGTCCCCGTGGAGAGCGTGGAGCACATCGAACCGGCCCGGTGCTCCCTCTCGCTGGCCTCCCTCCGAGTACGCTGGCCAGCATCACGCCACCCCCCTGCATTGTCCGCTCGCCGCGTTGCTGCCTCCGCCCCGCACCGCCCAGTCCCGACCGGCGCTCCAGTGCACCGGCCACGTCCGCCGCGCACTCACAGACCGGTGCTCAGGCTGCATGCTTCGTGCATGCCCGATGCCCCAGGGTTGTGTCACAAACGCGCAAGCAGTGGTTTCGCGCCGTGTTGCAGCGACCGGCGCAACCGGTGACCGACTGCCACACGGCGCACTACCACGTTGCCGACCCTGTGGATGCCGCCGGGACTGCCGACTGTGCCTGGGCCGTGTTTGCTTGATGTGTTCACACGAGCTACAGCAACCCTGCACGCATGCCACTGCGCCTCCCCCGGCTCGGTTTCCCCTCTCCTGCCTGTTTACATGCACGTGCCTGCGTTGTTTGGCGCGTTAATTTACTTGTGTCTCGGTGTTTACGTAGGACATCTGGGTCAGTGGGTGGTCATGTTGAGTGTTTGGTTGATCTGCTGGGTTGGTTGTTTTGTCGTGTGCTTGGGTTGGCTTGTGATTTACCCCTTGGCGCTGCCGGGATTTTGTGTTGATCTCCGTGTAACACATGCCTGCGCCTCACGGATCCCCCCCCTGACCCCAGTGCTGGCCGAGGAGTGCGCGACCGGTCTGTCTCATGCATGCTGCACACCCGCGGCCACGGCCAGTTTGAGCTGCCACTCGAACAGCGCCTGTCGCAAAGCTTGCGCTGCTGCTCTGCCGCGGGCCGCGTTGGCGTGCCGCTGTGGTCCCGACGCACCTCCTGCACGGCGCGCCACACGCATGCGTCATGTCAGCGAAAACGATTGTGCAGGACAAGCCGGCAGAGATGTTCCTGCTGGACGCGTACCACCGCGTCTTTGTGATGTACCGGCACCGCTCCCGCCTGCCGTTCCCGCCGCCGCCCGAGTGCATGCTCCGCAAGATGACCAAGGCGATGCGCGAGCAGCGCCGCGTCGTGCCCGAGGTGCGCGCACATGTCACTCATGCATGCCACCCATGCATTCGACCCCCCGTCGCCCGGCACCATGCATTCCACGCCTCCGCAGCGCGCACCGCAGAGTAGATGGCGTGAGCGTGGTGGCCAGGGCATATCACCATGTGGCACGAGGTGCGTGGGCTGTCGGGCCCGCGCAGCGTTGCCCCGATGTCCCGGGAGCGGCCGTGGCGTGCCGCTGTGCGAGAGGTCACGAGCTGTGCTTGGCCACGACGGTGGCAGTGCTGGCGCAGGTGGTGTTCTGCCGGGATGGGGACGCCCGGGCGGACGAGATGCGGGCGTTCCTCATAAACGAGCCGATTCCGAAGGCTCGGCTGGATGAAGACGTGGCGGTGGAGGCGAGCATGCTAGGGTACGAGGGCTGGCTGCAGCACCTGCAGAAGCGCGCTGCCTTCTGGCTTGCCACGCCCCGATAATCCAAGTAACACGCTGGGCTCCGATGTTCAGCGCGGTTGCCTGGGGCATCGCTTGCCAGGGTGGCATCGGTGCCAGCTTGCTGCTAGTAGCAGTGGTGGTAGAGGACAGGCGGTGGCGAGGTATAGATGTGAGCAACAGGCCGGAGTGGCCGCTGCGCTTTCTGCAGGCACCGCATGAGCAACAGAGCAGGAAAACAACAGTAGTGCAGGAAACATGGTGTTTTACATGGCAGGGGAACAGCAGCAGTTTCGTGACGCAGCAACAGCATGGCAAGGCTGCTAGGCGTGCCCTAGCAGTGGCTTATGCCTTGTGCATTTCATAGAAGCATGCGTGCATGTCATAGATACATCACCACAGGCAAGCCAACGACATCGCACCCCAATCTCCGCAGCTTGACACACAGGCCGTGATTTTTCAGCATGCTCTAAACATCAACGCGTTGTCCCGTATTCCCCGTGCATGTACGTGTGTTGTTCACGACTGCTGCATGCTGACCTGTGCGAGGTGTCTACATGGGGCCACAGGCGTGTGTCACAGAAAGCGGGGGCACTCACAACATGGCGGTCCAGGTACATTGCAAACAGAGCAGCTTTGGGTACACATGACACCTGCATCACACCGTTACAGAACGGTGAGGTCTGTGCCTCACGATGCATCCCGCGCGCAGCGTCACCAGAACCCTGCGCCGTGAGTGCAGTCGAAGTCAAGCACGCCACCACCGCCGGTCACGCACGTTCATTGCTGCGCTGCTCATCCTGCAGCACCCGCTCAGCTGCCAGCTCAGCAATCATATACACGGTGGCCAGCGGCCCAGCGAAG
This sequence comes from Ulva armoricana, assembly GCA_032360965.1. Taxonomy (NCBI): domain Eukaryota; kingdom Viridiplantae; phylum Chlorophyta; class Ulvophyceae; order Ulvales; family Ulvaceae; genus Ulva; species Ulva armoricana. Next base: position 1,013,648 of record JAUMHO010000013.1, read on the forward strand.
GGCGGCATGTCGGGCAGCACGGACGCGTCCACCACTCGCAGCCCCGCCACGCCCATCACACCAAAGTCACCCCCCACCACGGCCCCCACCTCACAGCCGCCCACCGTATGGTGTGACGAGTCTGCCGTCTCAGCCACCAAGCCCCCGTCCACCCCCGCGCCGGCGCCCGGCACCACCGACATCAGCCCCAGCGTCGGCTGCAGCTGCTGCGTGACCTGCCGCAGGCGCTGGAGGCACGCGACCGCGTGTCGCGCATCCTCCGGGTTCCCGAGGAGGTTTGTGTGCACGAAGGGCGGCATGAGGGGCCCCCGGCCGGCGATGGCAACGCCGCCACGCGCAGTCGGGATGACGGCGCAGGCTGACGCGATCAGCGGCATGCCGCGGAGGGGCCCGGGGGAGGTGTTGGAGGAGTGCGCGTGGGAGCGCTCGGCCGGGAGGACAGCGCTGGTGGCGGTGACAGGGATGCCGTAAGCGCCGCCGCGGCCGGCGCGAAACTGCGCGAGGGTCTCTGGGGCGTTGATGATGGCGCCGTCGTTCTCCGGCGCAAAGTCGGTGGTGTACGCGTCTACGAGGCTTACACTCGGCTGGGACTGCAGCACGGCGGGCGTTCAGGCGGGCGTTCAGGCGGGCGTACGAGGGCTACACGGAGTCAGGAAGAGGGGCGCGCAACCTGCGGTCGGGTGGGTGGTCACCACTGTTACACACTTCAACCGCGTTCTGACGAGCTCGTGGGCTTCCAGCGTTGTTTGCGGGCTGTCTGCACAGATGAACCGCCGAAACTGTGCAGCAGCGGCGGCGACTGGCAGCTGCTGGAGCCGCCGGTGGAGCGTCACAGCGGTGGAAGTGGGTACCATGCGTGTCGTGAGATCCGCCGGTGGAGCCTCACAGCGGCGCCGCAGGCAGCTTTCCGGTTCGAAGGGTGCATCACAACTCAGGACGAGTGCAGTTGACGGGGCATGCAAGCAGGCTCCGGCGAGCAGTGTGATGGTTCGGCCCATGCAATGATGCTGCGCACGGCTTTCCCACGCAGTACACATCGTTTCAAACAGGCAGCGGGGAGTCTGCATGGCACTGGTTGGTGCATGCGGGCCTCGTGATGGCCCGGCAGGTTTCGAGGTGCATTCAACAGCGCAGAGTTGGGCGGGTGGAGCGCGCACGATGGAGTTCAGGCCGACCGGGAGGTCTCGGAGCACCTCGATGCCGTGGATGCGCAGCAGGCCCCCTGGCCCGATGCCGCTGAGCTGCAGCAGCTGCGGCGACCCGTACGGCCCGGCGCTCAGCAGCACGCCGACGCGCGCCTCGGCGCGCCACGTGCGCCGCGGCGGAGGCGCGTCGGTCTTCACGTACTCCACGGCAACGGCGCGGCCGTCCGCGATGACGATGCGCGCCGCGACGGCCGACTGCACGACGCGGAGGTTGTGTGCGCACGGCCCGGCGGCCGCCGGCGCGGCGTACGCGG
>JAUMHO010000013.1:1015206-1073488 GCA_032360965.1 Ulva armoricana
GGCGGCCGCCGGCGCGGCGTACGCGGTGTACGCGTCGCGGCGGCGGCCCGCCGCATCCGCGGTGACGACGCTGGGCCAGACGGCGGGGTGTGCGGGGGTGGCGTCGGGGCGGGGGGGGTGCGGGGACACGGCAAAGCCGGCGGCGGCGGCGGCTTGCAGGTAGGGGTGCAGATGAGTCTGGGAGAGCTCGGGCGCCGGCGCGGCGACGGCGAGCTGCTGCTCCGCCCGCTCAAACAGCTGTGCTGCTTTCGCAGACGACAGACCTGCGGTGCGGCGGGGACTTCAACCGGGTTGCGTATGCGCGCGGGCCTGCGGCGCTTGGGGGGTGGGGCCAGCGCAGAGGCAGCAGAAGGTGGGGTGTTTCTGGTGGGCGGGGGCAGGGCACGTGGGCGGCGCATGTGCGGGGGACACCGCGGGAGCCCGGTCACGCAACAGAGTGTAAGCATGGGCTTGGGTGTGCCCCTCGTGTGGCACCTGTGGGCGAGGGGAGCTCGGCGTCGCCGCGCACATTGAAAACGCCAACCAGCGGCGCTGCTCGTGTGAGCTGTTCGTGCTGCCGGTGATGATCATGCAGGGCCCACACCCGATCACTGGACCAAACAACTGAATTCTCTCTTCATCTCTGAAACGATCCTAACAGCCCGACTGCCCGACAAGGCATGCATGCACACCCGGGTTGGGCGATGGGACTGTTGTGATGCGCAGACAATGAGGGTCTGATATTGAGGTGCACGGGGAGTTCAGCCCGACTGCTCAAACACGGCCTGCATGCAACTGCCAGACCCTCCCCGTCCTGCGCTTGCTCCACGCGTTACCACATCTGACTTGAATCTGAGCGACGCATGTTCCAAGGTGCGCTGTCCAGCCCGTGCGAGGCACCGCGTGGACACGCATGTCAACGGAGAAGCGAGCGAACGGCATGGTGCCATGTGCCAGCAGCTGCAAGCGGCTCGTCCACGGCACTGCGGCAGGTGCTGCCACTTGGGGGGCCGGGGCTGCCGGTGGCTTCCGGGCGGGCATGCATGATGCAGCTCCGGCGCCGCACCGTCAAACGCCCACGCGCCGGCGTCGAACGTGTGCAGGGGGGGTTTCGTCCACTGCCCCCGGCCGATCGCGCTGCCACCGCCGAGGGTGTGCGCGGCCAGCACCGTCACCTCCCGGCCGGCCAGCGCGGGGTTGGGCTGCGATTGCAGCTCCTGAGTCAGCGCGGGGTCCTGCCAGGCGGTGAACGCGTGGCGCATGGCGCGCACGCGCAGCTCCGAGTCCGGGGACCGCGGCGCGCCGCGTTCGAGGAGCGTGAAGGTGCGGTTGGGCAGCGCCGCGCAGAGCCGCGCGGCGAGCACGCTGCCCGCGGTGCCGCCGCCGACGATGACGTAGTCAGCGGCGGCGTCCGCCGCGCTGCAAGAGCCCTGCGCGGTGGCGGACGGATCGGCGCCGCAACTGCCGGCGGCGCCGGAGTCAGGCACCGGGGGCTTGGGCTTGCGAGCGGAGGAGGGTGCGGAGTGGCACAGGAGCAGCAACAGCAGGCTGTGGAGGAGCGGCCAGAGCCGCAGCCGTGCTGCTAGTGCGGTGTGGTGCTGCCAGCACCTGTAGACACGGCATCGGCTCGTGGGGGGGGGCGGGAGGGGCGGCTGGTGAGCGGGGGGGGCAGGTGGTAGCATGTCTGTGGCCGCGGTGTGTGGTGAATGGGCCCGGCCGTGCTCATGGCGATGGCGCCGGCACTTGTTTGCAATGCCCCAGGCGTTGCAGGCCGGCGCGGTGCCGCGGGGAGGTGCCCGGGGGGCATCAGGACTGCATGAGCCGGCGCTGTTGCTGTACGGAGGAGGCACACGGGCTCCCCGATGGTGAGCGTGGTGGGAATGAGGAAGCTCACGCTCGCGGCGAAGGTTGACTGCGTGGGTCATCAATGGCTGCTGCAGGTGGTGTGTTTGTGCTGGGCGGAGTCACTGGCAGCAGCTGGTGCTGCCGCTGTATGTTGCCAAGGAAGGCGTGGACGATTACGTGTCTGGTGTGGTGTGTTGCTGTGCACAAACAGGCCACTTGGAACGAGCAAGGCAGGATGGGAGATCGGCTTGTCAGTGCCAGGTTGTAACGTGAAGCACAGTGATTCATGCCACGGAGGAGTGCAAGCACTGGTTTTGAGGCTCTCAGGTGCGTGGGCCACACCTGTGCATATCTCTCCCTCGGGCCACGGATGGTGCGACTCTTGCCAGGATCAACCAGAACGCAGACAAATTGGACAGCAGAAATCAATCGAACATCAACGCCCCTCCAGATTTCGTAGGCATCAATAGCACCCGTCTCTATTGATCTACGTCGTGATCCAATGACCTGTCCAGCACTGGCCGCAGTTGTGGCCCTGTCCCTGGCTTACACAGGTGATGAACCAAACGCTGCACTGTTGCTGCCCTTGACCAAAACTCGGGCGGCTTATGAGGGCGTGTTCACTATTCCAGCATGTTTGTACTACTTGAATCGGAGATGTTCAGCTCTGGGAGGACACTTCCTGATCAGGTCCATGGTGGCAACTCGGTACATCCCTCACGTGCGCTTCTCGTGAACGCGATCTGACTTGAGATAAACACGCAGAACCATATGATATTGTGTACCATTATCCGCCCCATACCGAGTCCTGGTTTGCAGCTTGGTGGAGCACGGCGATGGATCCATGCATGCTTTCGATCACCTTGACACTGGATGGCACAATTCTTTATGAATCCACTCCGCTACTGCAACATGGCACTGCAGTATGTGTTTACACACCACGAGAAGTTGTTGTGTTTGCTGCTAATGTTCCTTTCCGTCCGAACAAGTCACGCGAGTGTTGACGTCGCGGGCCCAACACTGAATCGTTGCGTTTTCGCGTTTGTTTGAAACAGTTGCCGCAGCCGGAATCCAACAAATTCGCCTATCTCACATTCTTCTGGCTACCTCTACCGTAATTTAGCTTTTCTAGTACCATGTCCAGCGTAGTGCCAGCAGCAAAGACGCTGCGTCAACGTCCTCGCGGGGCTGTAAGTACGTCCAATGACCGGGCAGCGCGCCATGTCATGCAGCATGGGAATATGCCATCATGTTTTTAAGCTATCGACGTCAATGGATGGCAGTGGATCACATGCAGCTTGCATGGGTGCCAGGCACCGCAACCACGCATCTTTGCAGTCCCTGACCAGCATCTGATCACATAGCCAGTGCCCTGTGGCTGTGATAATGACTGGAAGCGTACGAGTGTTTCAAAAGAGCGAAATATCATGATCGGAAGGTGTGAGGATATGCAGAATGCCAGGCTATGCCTGCGTCACGGAGGGAGATTCTGCAAGGAGCGGCCTTTGCCTCTGTGGCCGGGGTGCTACAGCCACAGCTACCTGCGAGCGCAGATGTGACAGCGGGCAGCCTGGTCCCCATCACGGTTGATCAGACAGCAGCACTGCAGAAGGCAATGGCTGGTCGGGTAACCAAGGTCAAGGCGCCAGTCCTCCTGCGTCAAGTTTTCCATGATTCTGGTACCTACAGTGTCGCAGATGGCTCTGGTGGACCTAATGCCTCTGTTCAGTTTGAGCTAGACAGGCCAGAAAACCAGGGCTTGAAGCGTGGATGGTCAGCTGTCAAAGAGGTGCGCGTCTGCTATGTCGACAAGCACGTGTTGGGCTGTGTATGCCGCAGTGGCCTCGGCGTACAGCAGCTGAGGACAGTGCTACATTGCAGTACCAGGTTGAGCATCCTTGCACGCATGCAGATCAGGAAAAGCATCAAAGGGACTCCTGCAGACACTCTGTCTGATTCAGATCTCATAGCAGCTTTGGGAGCACAATCAGTCGCCATCTGTGCCGGACCAGCTATACCACTCTATACAGGCCGCATCGATGCCACCGAGCCTGACCCACCCGGGCGCCTGCCAGACGAAAACGCGCCCATCACCGAACTCAAGGCCAATTTTGCCCGCCAAGGTTTCTCCGTTCGGGAGTTTGTGTGCCTCTGTGGGGCCCATACACTCGGGAGCAAGGGGTTTGGAGACCCAGCCACTTTTGACAATGCTTACTTCGTAGCGCTGCTTCGCAAGCCCTGGCTCGACCGGTTTGACCCGATGGCAGACATGATCGGCCTGAACAGCGACCATGTGCTCCCGGAAGACCCGGAATGTGAGGAGTGGATCCAACTGTATGCTAAAGACCAGGCTCAGTTCCACGCGGACTTTGTGTCAGCTTACTCCAAGATCTCAACCCTCGGCTATGCATAGCGCGGTATTGCTCCCTGGGTTGTTCTTGATGCACCAACAGGGCTGCAGCACTCTCCTCTGTCCCATGGGTGAGAGCTGTCGCAGCCACTGAGTGTTCAGCCTCGGGGCGTGCCCGAGTGTGCACTCGTTTGTAACGATTGAATGAACTGCTGTGCAGCTCGGTGTGCTGGCCCACGGCCAACTTGCAGGATACGATTTCGATGCTGTACACGCCGTGTGCTACTCATCGATGCTGTACATGCATGTCAAGCTGATCCAATGTTCTGCAACAGTTACTTCACTACAGTGATGCAAGAATACACAGGACATAGTGACAGCCCGACCGCGACCATGAAAGTGGTCACAGGGACAAACGGGGAAATATAAAATGCAAGCAAGCGCGGCTGCGGGAAGTCCGCACAGCAGCAGCGCGCAGCGTAATCAGGACACATGTTAAGCTGGAACATGAATGAACAGATTACACTGATTCGCGTGCTGTCATCGTGTTAAACGTATTGCTTGCAACCACCATCTGTTCAGACAGTATCGCACCCGCCCACCACCCCCAGGAGCACTGGTAGGTACCGAGAAGACGGAACCCGAAGGTTCGGGACCAGAAGGAAGGACAGCCTCGTCAGCGCTATCGGATTCCAGTATGGGCGAAGGACCAGAGAGGGCAGGCCCTGCGGCCTCGCATGCAACCCGAAGAGCGAGAGCGGCCACTGAGCCGTGACAATCCAAAGAGAAACAGGCGGTGGAGACCCGGGACATAACATGACCCGAGGATCGGATGTGGGAGTTGAGTCACAGTACAGCTCTAGGCTGCTGGCTAGGAGGAATAGGAGCAGTTGTTTGGGTGAACTGTTTTGGTGAACTGGCCCACCCGCCGCCCAGGGCAGTATGATAGCAGGTCTGAGCATCAGACCGCGTAGAGACTGCTATCAGCAGGTCAATGCTTACGTTCTAGGCACCCCTTCTCGTGGACAGGCAGTCACCCTGCCGGCGCAGTGAAGTAACAATGTTTTCCAGGCCCACTCGCAAATGTTCCCTGCAGGGGCTGTGCATGGGAATGGAGCAAGACAAACCACAGGTGTTACCTTTGCATCAAGAGACCACGGCACCAAAGCATGAGTAGTTTACAATGCGGGGTGAAATCAGCATTACCGTGCTGGATTCATGCTGTTCGGGACACTGGCCAGCACCGCCAAGTGGCTGCCAGTGCGACACACTCCAGACAGGGCAAACGTGGACTTGCCACGCGAACAGGCTCCACACTGCAGCATTATTCTACAGCACGACACGACATGCGATCTACGAGACGGCGAGTTGCTTCAACTTAAGTCTCATCCCAATGGGTAAGTGCGTCAACCATGCAGAGCTAAACTTGTTGCGTTGGACTCGCGACTGGACGACAGCCACAAGCCGAGCTCGCCCCGATCAGCAGATAACTTGTGCTCCAGTGTGGCATAGATGAGTGACTGATTGGTAAAACATGCTTTCGCGGGTCGCTGCTCGGTACAGCTCTGCAGGCCTTGTCCTTCGAGCTCCGTCGCAGGCCTTGCGCGACGTTTCAGGCACATCTGCACGTCCAGGCATGTCTCCAGTGTGTGCACCGCCCAGCGTATGGTACAATATAGTAATATCACGTACGAGCGGCTGAACCTTGTCGTGCAGGGGGTGAAACTAATGGCCTGTTGGATTATTTGATGCTGGTGCCGTCTGCTGTTTGCGGCCTCCTGTCATTCTGGCAGCTAGACCGGATGAGAACCAAGGTGCGCGGCCATTCTCTCACTACTCCTGCAGCTCCCATGATCCGGACCCTTCGTGTACCATGTGCTGACCAGTTGTGCACCAGCATCGTGACTTTCAATGAACACGGTTCCCAGGACTGCCTAAAACTTGGTGCTGATCGCAGAGCAGGACGAACTTGTCAAGACTCGCCAGGCGTCGCTGAGTGTGGAGCCACAGCCCATATTTTCGTCTACCACTGTGCCCGAGCGAAACACGCTTGTGTCCTGGAAGGGCCACTACGATCATGCAGCATCCATGTACGTCACAGCAACCATCTCCATCCATCAGCACTCGCAAGCTCCACGTGCAGCATCCTGTCTACCGCTGCTCGCCTGTCCTTCAGCGTCAGCCAAAGTGTGCCGTCGTGTTGCGACTTTTTCAGGAGACCAGCCAGCTCATCCTGCCGCTTCTCTGCACAGCTGACGTTCCCTGCACAGCTGACGAGGGCCATATCACAGCTCGCAAAGGGTGGCCAGCACCCGCATGTCTCCAGGTGCCCTCACATCCCAGGTCTGTCTTGCACGGACCAGCTCTCGCGTGGACTCTCCTAGCGTAGACCACAGGCGTGGGTCAACCCCGGTGCTGCGGCTCCAGGCAGCCTCCTCCGCTGGTGCACACTGGCATGCATGCACATGCCACCGGCAGAGTCGTCCCAACTTGGCGGTCCCACAACTGATCTACAGATATGCGCAGCTGATGTGTGCACCGCTCGTGAAGCACCTCCCATCACACCGCGCGCCAAGAGGTGCCACAGCATGCACAGTTTGCTGGGCGGGCTGGCTGCCGACGGGGACAAGCCCTCAACCCACATCCAATGATTCCGATCACCAAAGCACCCCGAAGGCCCACACGCATGACCGCATCAGAGCTGCAAACAGGCTGATCGGCTGTTCAGCTGTTTGACTGATGGTGCAGACCCGTAGCAGTGCCATGTGAGAGTTACGGGCTGGTTGAATGTGATCCATTTGCTAGAATGGTATGCAAACGGTCTGGATCAGAGGGGGGGTATCTATAGGATTAGACACAGTTCGGATTTCCCTCAGGCAGTGTCCTGACCCGGTGAATGGCATTTCGTTGGATGTTCTCGCTTGTGGCAATTCATGGCTTTGAGGTAGGGCTGTTTTGGCTTGTGTGACATGTTCAACGCTGTCTTGCTCGAGTGACATGTCGGATTTCGGCACCGCTACACTGTCGGCCTTCGGCACTGCTCTGCTGCACGCGGGACGACCCCTGCCACACTTGTAGCGAACTGTCACGAACGTCGTGCAGATTTGGTCGCATGCAGATTGGCCGAAATGTGGTAATGTCACGAGCATCGTGCAGATACGTGGGGCCCAGAGTCAAGAGCCGCATGGGCGTCCCTGAGAAGGGGTGGGTGGTGGTGACCCCCGTGTTGAGCACAGACCAGCAGCGCGCCATCCTCGTCCGCCGCGGATGGGTTCCGGATGCATGGCGCCGGGCGGCACAGCGCGGCAGCACCGCGCCAGAGCCCAGCGACCTCTCAGGCGTGGGCGTCGTGTCTGGAGGCGAGAAAGGCAGCTCTGTCACCTTTGCAAACGACCCAGGCACCGACTTTTGGCAATTGCTGGACCCGGCGGCGATGGTGCGCTCCAGAGGTCCCTCCACTCAATGCACGTGTACACCCGCTGCGGCCGTGTGGCGCGGGTGAAGCACAGCTGCTGCCAAGAGGATCCCTCCGAGCCAGAGGTGTGCGGTGGCGTGCGGCCAGCCGCTGGCTGCGGCATCCGCCCGGCCGCTGCGGCACACTGGCGGCGCCCTCCACCTCTGCCACCGGTACGATGGCGCGGTGGTACTGCGACCGCGCGGCTGTAGGTCCTGGTGGGGCCCCCCATTCAGGCAATGCCGGATCTCCGCTGCCGCGCGGCCCCTGCCCCCGTTCATCGAGGCGAGTTGGGGTGCCCACTCCGCCCCCACAGGCTCGAACAGCCGGCCGCACAGGGTCCTGTGGCAGAGGTGTGCGTTGCTGCAGGCCCGCCACTGCGGCCTCCCCGAGAACACGCCGCTCGTGGAGCAGGTGGAGGTGGACGCAAACGCGGGAGCGCCCCGGACCGCGATGCAGATCGCGACCGACAAGTACCTCCACCGGGCGCCGCCCGGCGCCAACCAGCCCGCCGCATTCCCGGAGCCCAAGAAGCGCGACCAGTTCCTCGAGTTCCCGGTGATGCCTCGTGCGCCCCCCCCCCCCCGGCCTCGCACCTGCCACGCCTGCACCGTGCTGGCCACAGCACGCACCCCAGCATGCAGCACGGCCCAGCGCGCGCCACACCGCCCCGGTGCCGCTGGTGGGTGCAGCGTCACCGGGTGCCTTCGGCAGTGGCTGGTCCTCTGGGTCGCTCCGGTGTCGTGATATGAGCCAGAAGACTGTCAGCAACGCCTGATATCGCCGAGTCCTGGGTGCTGCATGATGAGATGAATCTCGCCCAACCACCGCGGGTCTGACTCCCGGCAACTGTCCAGCGCTCCCGGTCGCGCCCGGCCCATCGGTCTCCCCCTCCTCATCCACCTCTCACGCCATGGCCCGCCTGTCAGTCTCGTGCAACACGGCTGCGGCACTTGCCTCCCCGGCCGCGGCCACCGTCTGCTCGCTCCTCCAGGCTGGCACACACAACTCTGGAGCCTTTGCGGCCTCCTGCGGTTCCCGGGACAGGCTGGCGCTCGACCTGAAGGACAGCTTGTTGGACAGCGGCGCCCATGATGGTGTCACCCTGTCCCATCAGTCACCCTCGCTGCCTTCACGCCCATCCGCGCCTCGACATGCATGCACAACAGCAACAGGGCCCTGCGCCACAAAGGGCCCTGCACTGCATGCGAGGCCATCATTCCAGGGGCTGCGTGTTTCAATCGGGGTCCAAAAGGGGCCCCCGATTGCGACGCACTCTCGGCACAGGCGCCAGCCGACCCGCCACGCCAACACCCCGCGCTGCCTGCAGATGACCACTTGAACTACGCAATCACATGGGCGGCGCTGTCGGCGTGCACCGCTTTCCTGGCGGTGCGCCTGCTGCGGAAGGGTGCTGGCCCCACAATGCGCCGGAAGGGCGCCGCCGTGGCTCAACGGTAAACGCACCGCCCTCCGGCCCTCGCAGCCACCCGTCCGGCCCGCGCACCACCCCCGATGGCACCCCCGCGCGGCGCTCTGCCCCGGCCGCTGTGGCGCTGCTGCGGCGGCTGTCAAGCTGGAGCACGACCGGAGGTCATGCCGCAAGGCGAGGTCCTGCCGTGCTGCGTCGTGCCTTTGACGGCCGAGTGCTGACCGGGCTCAAAGGGGCTGCTCTGACGGCTGTGGCATTCACTGACCTGTACACATGCCCAGCGACGGGTGCCACCGTGTCCTGCTCCTGCTGTCCGGGATGTGCTGCAGCAGCACTAGACAGAGTGCCCTGTGGTCCCATGGGGCATGCTGTGGCGGGGATGTGGGAGAGCAAATGTGTGGACAGGATCAAATGTCGCATGGGGTGATCAGCTGTTGCTGTGTGTGACAGTGCCGGGTGCTTGCATCTCAGCAGACAGTTCTGTCTTGGCAACTGTTCTGTTTTGTTCGGTCAACCTGCTCTTGGCAGCGGCTGTTGTCCTTTCGCTTGGTTATAGTGTGCAGTGGCAGCGCGCTCGGTGGTGCCATGTAAATTTACATGCGCACCGTACCAGCCTGTACCAAGGCTTTGTCATGAAGGCACAGGCGGGAGTGGGGGCAAAGATACGCCTGAGCACAGCACCTGCCGCGCAGCACCCCTTGGCAACCGGATCATGTATGGATCCTTATTGGGGCTGGATGTTTGCCACTCGGCACCTCGGTTCCGGTGGGGGGTCATGCAGCCACTGTTGCTGCTTCTACTCACGCCAGGTGTCAATCTCGGCGATTCGTCATATGCCAATGACTCCAATTTGCCTTGCTAATCTGTCCGCGAGAGCACACCTTGCAACGGATCCCTGTGTCAGAAAAACTCGTGGTGAATCCATGCATGACAGGAGAGGGGGTTTGAATGTCGCTGGTGGAATTAGCATGCGTCAAACCGCACAAGGTATGTTGGCACATCAAACAGAGGCACAGGTGCGTCACGCATCAGCGTGTAGGTGGCGAATCAGACCACCCACTCATTCATCCTCTGCACGAGTCCCACCCCGGCACACAGCTGGCTCGAAACTAGCCCCTGCAATCTGTGCCACGTGCGACATGCAAGCTCTGATCACCTACCTCTTCCCTGTGCGCGCCGCTGCACTGCCTCACCACGTGCACCATCCTCACTGCTCTCGCATTCGTCCTGCCGCATGCATGCTCCGGAAGATGTTGCAGATACTGAAACGTCTGTTTGCCCTACCTTGAAAACACACACACACACGCACATAACTCGGGTATCACACCAAACCCAAGCGGGCATCGGCCACAGCGCCTACCTACCATACGTCTCGTGGATCAGAGGAGCCAACTGGTATATTTTGGTCGGTCCTTACTAATGTCCACACCATGGTGTGTAGGGGGGCCTTAATCCCTGGCCCCTCAGCCGCGCGCGCTGCCGCTATGCATGCATGCATGCACCGGCGGCCGCCGGACGGGGCCACAGCCTGCCGAGGCGGATCAGGCGTTCCGACCTAATCCACAACAGGAGCGCACAAGTCCCCCCCACCCCCGAGTTCCCCGCCAAGGGCTCACGGTCCCCGCAAAACAAATTAAATTAAATTTTGGAGCCGCGCTACTTGGCGAGGACTGGGATGATGGGGCAGGCGCAGAAAGTGAGTGATGCGGTTGCACCACTTGAGCGATACATACAATGTGCTCCTGTTACAGGAGCTTCACACCCATGGTCGCGAACAGTCCCGTGCCAGACCGAGGTTGTCATACCGGCGGGTAGGGTGCATACCCACCCTACGTTCGAATCCTGTACCTCTCCCCTGTGACCAATTCGCATATATGCATTAGGCATATTCCATTACGTCGCATCTAGCTGCAGTGCTGGGTGTGACACTGCGCAAGCACGGATAATAATTGCTAGAGTCACGAGAACGCTTCGGACTTCATCTTGGTGTCTCGCACAACATAAGCACGATTCATAGCGTCCTCCCTCACTTGCAGTACTGCCATTCGCCTTGACTGCTTTTGCAGCAACATCCTTCCCTGCTGGATGAGCTTTGCATCCCCAGCATGGAAGAATGTTACTGCAGACGCATGCAAGGCAACTTGTCACCCCTGCTATTAACCATGTTTGCCCCACTCAGTGTATGCATCTCAGGCTCAAGCGAGGTATCAGAGTGTGCTTAATTTTTAATGAACACGCATCTGACCCAACTACATTGTTGTGTACGGTCAGGTCAGATCATCCTGTGACAACGTGATCCAGAGTGCATGCTGACACCAGGTCCAAATAAATCAGGTGTTACTGTGTTGCACCACACAGCCAAAGCTACATCATGTGGCGTGTTTCATCATTACCTGCCAGGAACAGAATTTGGCATACACGTACACAGTCGAACACTCTGTCAAAAAAACTTATGCCTGTCACCCATCCCGATCCGGGGGTGGACTTACAGCTTTGCTTCTGACCTTGCCTCCCAAATCATGCTGTCACACCCAGACAAACATCCCCAGCAGACACCTCCATGAGTGAAGGTCACGTCAAATCATCGGCTTACAGGCACATCATCAACAGGAATTTAAATTCATTGTGCGACACAATGATCATATATATGTCCAATCCCTACTGACCTCATCCTGTGTCTCCCAACCACACTCAACCGACCGCTGTGCCATTCAGCCGCACATCGGCCAGAGAGGCTGTGACCGGCATCACCGACCAGCAGAACTACGCAGTGCAACAGTGCTCAAAGGGGCTGCTGGCACACTTCACGTGCATGGGACCACTGTGCCCACAGCGAATCGGCTCGTGTCTCCCGCCGGGCGGCACTGAGACGAGATGCTGCCCGGGGGCGGCCGGATGCACTCGAAACCAGCACCGCAGCACAGCGTGCCTGTGATGCCGACACCCTCACAGCGCAGGAAGTTTCCAGCGCACGGTTGAGAGCATGTTGATGGGGCAGCAGGGGGTGGAGGAGTGGCGGCCGGGGGGGTGGTTGCGGGGGGGGTGGTTGCGGGGGGGGTCGTAGCCGGGGGAGTTGGAGCCGGGGGAGTTGGAGCCGGGGGAGTTGGAGCCGGGGGAGTTGGAGCCGGGGGAGTTGGAGCCAGGGGTGTGGTCGTCACGGGAGCAGCGGGTGCTGGTGGTGGTGGAACGGGGGGGCTGTTGGTGACTTGGAAGATGGGTGCCGGATCCGGAGGGGTGGGGAGTGCCACGGGGTTGAGTTCGATGGTAGGTTGGGTGAGGTCAATGGAGCACTGGCCAGCGATGACTGACGCCTGCATGCATGGTACTGGTGGCGTCATGAGACAGTTGCGTTTCAGGCGGCCATGCGCCGCTGTGGCTGGGGTGGACATGGGCAGACAGCAGTGCGGAGCGAGTGCAGCCCGGTGGGGGCAGTAACCAGAACTGCTTGGCCTCCTGTGGGCACTTGTCAGCAGCGATTCAGCCCTATGACCTGACGCTCTGTCTTCTGAGGGCACTATGTACACATGGTGCGACCCTGTCCTTTCATGTGTCACACTGTTCTTTGCTGACCTTTGACCTGGCAGCCGCAACCGTCAGACTGGCTACAACCATGCAGCAGGGCTGAGGGGACGCAACGGCAAACATAAGTGCGCAACGAGCTCTGGTGCACAGGATGGCCCGGAAAGGTCTACAGTGCTAGCACGAGTCCGCGGGCATGGCACAGAAAGAGGGGAGGGCGGTTGTCACGTGAGCTCGGGAGGTGGGTGGGGGGCACACCTCGGCGATGGCAGTGGCGATGATGTTGACACCGTTGGCCACTGTCTGCTGCTGGAACGCCTCAAAGGTCGCAATTCCCACGCCAGCTGCATGGGTACCCACAATTACATCATACGGGTGAAATCAGGCCCTTTGTCAGGACCCGGTCTGGAGCGACGGCAGCAGCACCATCCGGAGGCAAACCGATCAGGCAGAGGGAGCATGCATGCTTGTTGAAGGTGTGATCATGCAGCGAGGGGGATGGGGTAGGGCACGCACCTTGGCAGTTGTCTCCAAAGGCCGATGCCACGGCATTGGCCAGGACTGTGGCGACGGTTGTGAGGATGGCTGCGTCATCGGCAGGGGTGCAGGTTACGGGAAGGCAGACGCCCGTCGTGGCGGTTGCCACAGAGTTGGCAAACACGGTTGCAATGGACTGCACAGACGGTCACAAGCGTTATGAGCCGAGGTGCAGGTGGGGGCACCCTCCATGACAACTGTGGCAGCATTCAACGGGGCTACGCTATTGCGGCATGCAGCAGCATCTGCCGGGCAGGCCAACACGGAGAGCGGCGCCGCACCAGGCCGGTGGCGTTGGCAGAAGCAAGGCCAGTGACGCAGCCTGAGCCAGCGGCAGAGGTCGAGAAGCAGGCTCCAACGACATTGGCGACCGCCCGGGCCTGAGCTTGAAGCAGAAGCTGCATCACACACCCGAGTCACACTCCACACAGCTTGCGCATCTTCACCACTCTCGGGTCCACCTTTGCCATCTGTGCATGTGCAGTACTCGTTCCCAGACGGACCCGGTTACAGCCATTGGGTGCGAGTGCAGGAGACAAGAGGCTACATTCGCTTCTCCACTTCCACCAACAGAGGGCCGGTACTGCTCGGAGTCAACGGCGCAACACCGCTGCCGCAGAGCCTTGCTCCCCTCATGCACAGCGCTGCGGCACGACGGCGTAACTGGTGATGCGCGGGTGTGGCGAGTGTGCATCACACTAGGATAACGCGGTGAACCATGCGGAGGGGAAGCACCGTGGCGACGTCGGTGTCAGTGACAGTATCGTCAGACCCACAGAGGATGAGCGTCGCCTGCGCAGCCGCGACCACGGCATCCGGGCTTTCGGAGATGTCTGTGGTGATGCTATCAATGTCGACCTCACACTGCACGAGGTCGCCGGTTTCAGGGTTCCCGATGGCAATCGACGCGTCGATCGTGCACGAGCCATCTGCGTTGGCGCGCGAGTCCAGGAACGCCTGCACAGCATTGCCCCACCTCAGCTGCCTTGTCCTGGTGGCTGCAGTGAGCCAGAGTGTTCAGATGCACCCAGTGGAGGTCAGTTGTATGGGGACAAAACCCCAACTAGAGCACCAGCACAGGCGCAGTTGCTACGCCCTCCTGATGTAGGGGTCGTGGTTGCAGCTTGGAGTCGGCAGGAGAGGGGAAGCGTCCGCACTCAGCATGTGTGAAGATCTGTGGGAGCTGTGCCGGAGCAGAGCGGCGAGGGAGCGCGATGGGGGGGGGGGGCAGAACGGAGTGACATGCATGGCGTGAGCACAGCCCCAGAGGCGGGGGCGAACCGCGGCGAGCAGTGGGACTGTCGTATTGACCACTGCAGGGACGAAGGAGGTGTTGGAGGCGGCAGCGTCGGTCCCCGGGGTGGAGAAACCGACCAAGTCGAGCTCTGCGCTGGCCACGGCCGAGGCGACGACGTCCTCGGTGAACTGCAGTGTCAGGGCAGTGGCTGCTGTGCAGTTCTGGCAGACCTCAGTCTCGATGACGATGGCGGCGATGGCCTCGGAGACGGTGCGCGCTGTGAACTCGGCCAGCCCCACGCCGTTGACGGTGAAGCCAGCCTCACCGGCTGCACGCAGGTACCGCGAGGTTGGGAAGTGGCATTGCCAGCACATGACTGGGACGGGCCTTGTGACACAGCCGCCAGCCGTTCTAGGCGGCGAGCGGAGGTCACTGTGTAATCCTCGCCCCTGTGTAATCCTCGCCGAGCCGTGGTGCCCCAATCAGCTGACGTGGGCCATGCGCTACTCGCCCTGTTTGAACGACACATTCCGCAGGCCTAGGTAGGCACCGAGGCAGGGTCACGGGACGGGAATGGGGAGGCGCACTGGCAAGACAGTCGCCCGTCAGGTTGGCGACCGCGGATGCGATGGCTGTGGCGACCGCCGTGGCGGTCTCGATGCCATTACTTTGGGTGATGTTGTCTACCGCATCAGCTCCGCAGATGAAGTTGGCAAAGTTTTGGGCTGCAGTCACCCGCGGACGTTGGCATTCAGGGTCTGGGAGATCCTCTTCAGGGTGGTACCGGGCACGGCTGTGGTGCATTGCAAAGACAGGAGCACCATTCTCGATGTATGCTCGAGGTGACCGGGTGTTTCAAGTCAGGCCGACGCTGCTTGCGTGCACTGGAAGCAGTATGATGGCAGCACGATCCTCCCAGCCGACCAATCAGGTGGCCGGGGGCAGGCATGCATGGCATGCAAGGTGCAGGCACGAGTGTAGGTTGGGATCACACCCAGTGTGATTGTGCCAGGAGTTTCCTGCACGATTTGTCCTCCTGCGGATGCTCGGAAGGTGCATGACGCAGAAGAGCCTGCAGAATCAGAGCTTTGATCAGGTGGGAGCTCTGGGAGAGACACACTGGGTACAATCAGCAGATATTGAGGGTGCACCCACTGGTGACAGAGCTGACAGCGCAGCTCTCTGCACGAGACGGTGATGGCCCCAGGTGTGGGCCGTGAAACTGTTCCCAGGAGCCGACCGGAGCACACCTTGCGCGAAGGCTTGTTGCCCGGAGGCAGCAAACGCTGCGGCAACCACAGCGCTCTTGACGAGGTTCAACATGGCAGCCGACGTCTTGGGCACACCTACACACACGGGCACAGCCTTTGACCAGACGCTGCCGCGAGACCGGGGCATTCACAACGGACACCGCCGAAGGCATGCCACACACAGTCTGTACAGAAACTCCACATGTCCACAATTACCAGAGTTTCAGCATGGCCCACGAGGCCTGCATATGCATGCCTGCCGAGGATGCTCCCATTCAAGGTGGAGGGCCCTTGCCATAGATGTGTGATGACCAGTGTCGGGTCTGTTCCGGGCCAATGTGGGAATATCTAAGGCAGAGCACTCCCAGAGGACACTGGCAGCACCTGATGCAGCAAATGATGAGTATGGTGGTTGGGGATCAACCCATGGCACTGTGTGCAGACAGGGTGTCAACCATGAGGCTGTTGGCATGCACTGATCTGGCAATCTGCTCTGCAGCCTCCGACGGTATGCTGTCTATCTGCCAACCGAGTGTGCTGCCCACAGTGCTGCTGGCAGACGTTGGGGTCCCGACGCTGCATCGACCACTGGCCGCCGAGAGAATGACGAAACGAACGCCCGTCGCCTGCCGATCTGGGCGAGGACGTACATCTGATACACGAATTTGTGACACGGTGTCACCAGGTTTGCGCGCTGTGCAATATTGGGACCAGATGCGTCAGCGTGACAACGCTATCGGGCATGCATGCGCGCTGACGGTCCACCGCAGCTTGTGCTTGGCATGATGCGATCCGTGCGTTGTGCGACACGGTATCTCATCGCAAGAACACCGGAAGCTCGAAAACCCAGAGCGAGACCCAGAATGAGGGTCCCAACAGGGGCATCGAGGCGCACGCCAGTAACAACGGTAGTGACTTATCCACTCGTCTTGCTACGACAGAAACAAACGGCGGTGTGCGAGAGGGAGGCTCTCAGCTTCGCAAACACCGCGACCTTTGGACACTGAAGTTAAGTAAGGTGCCTCCGCGGACTCGGGTGTCGAACAGGTCGCGCAAACACGCGATCTGTCACAGGCCCGTCAGCGACCCTCCTACCGCGAAAGGACAGGCGCGATAACGATGCCGCCACGCGCTCTGTGCTGGGCTCATGGGTTTGACGCTGTCCACCGCGGACGGGTGCTGCGGCTGGCACGGGCACAAGGTCCCACTACGTCGGAACGTCGAAGATGGCGGTACTACTGCCCGTGCACAACACTGTGCTTCGTACTTTGCGTGGACAGGGGAACCCACTGCATTTGACTCGTGTACGACCCTTGTGACAACGAGAGGCCGGCGACCAACCTTCGGGCGGGAGGGCGCCATTCGGGTCACACAGGCGGTGGTTCGAGCCGACTACGGCTGACGCTGCGCAAGAACGCTTGGGCAGTAACTGCCTGTGGGCAGCTGGCTTCTGTGGGCAGGCACAGTGGGCCCGGATGGAACACCGGGCAGGAAAGCGCACCCTTTCGTCGCAGTATTGGTCCGCAGAGATTTTTTCAATTTCCGAACGCTTCTTGTTCGCGCCAGCACTGCCTGTGGCGTGGGAGTACCTGCAGAGCGAGAGACGATCACCACGACACCCTACCCCGGGGAGATGGAGCCATCGCAGCCCGAGACGCTAGAAGGCACGCAGTGGAGAGGAAAATGGCTACTAGAAGGACCGGCACTGCCATGCCGATCCCTGGCAAAAGGAAACGTATCCGTACTTGTGTTGTTTTGACTTGCTCTACCCGGAACGGGACGGGAGGCTGATGATCTTGCACGGAACTACACAACTCCAGTAGTTCAGCATTCACGTTGCGTAGCGCTCGCCAGCAGCCTTAATGCTTTGTGGTGGGCCCCTCTGCCGATCGTTTGTGTTGCGCAAGGATCTCGTGCGGACCCGCCATGCATGGTTTCATCGTGAATCACTACGCATGCATGGGCAGTGACCCGCGCGGAGTTTCAGTCATGCGTCATACCCAGAGAACATTCCATTCGTTGAATCGAACCCATGCGACCAACGTTCCCGCGTTCCGAGCATCGTGACTGCCCGATCCTGCAACCGCAACTGCGCTCACACTCGTACCACGCCCTACCCTCTGGCTGACGTGGTTGACACGATCGAGGGGGCTCAGATTGATGACGCTGTGCATCATGCCTCCGGTGTCGGGTGTCGGTCGTGCGGGCCGGGAAGGAACCGCGATGACGACGCATCGGCATGGAAAGGGAGCTTGGTTACGGTCGCAGTACCAGCCTCAACAGCCACGCGGCTGTCCTGGTCTTCGCAGGCAGCCCGTGAGGCGCTGTGCACACGACGCTACGGCTGGGGTTGGGCCTCGCGGATAGCAGGGCCGTGCCACACCACGCTCTCCTCGCGGTTCGACGGCTCAGCCCCGGTACGTGCCATGCGCTGGTGTCTGTCCCTACTGTGTGAGTTGAGTGCTGCACGCACAGCGCAGGGACCTGAGGCTTGCGCAAGCCTCTGCACAGCAGAGGCCTGCCAGCGTGGTCAGTAGTGATGCAATTGCAAGCAGTCCTGCAAGATGTAGTCCCCGGCGACACGCGCATAATCCACGAATCATCCCCGCGGATGTACGCACCCACACAACTTCTATCTTTGTCAGGATCATTCGCAGGATGTGCTCTGCGCAGTGGTTAGTGGTTGGTTGGTTGGTTGGTGCCAGGATAGGCAGTGCTGTTGTTTCAGAGTGTTTGTTTCACTGCTGGGAGGTCCAGCAGCAGTTGTATGCATGCTGCAGCAAGGCTGTGCGCAGGTAGAAGCCCCTGTGGCAGTTAAGGACAGACACACAATGGTTGCAATTGATGTTTCACATTCGTGCATCATCCGGCAGTGGCACACGTCACAGAGCCCGCATGTTTTGCCACTACTTATCTTGGGCAATCCAAACACCCACTGGCTGTTGCAGTTGTAGCATTTGCCATGTCTTCGTTAATGATCAGTGGGGATGCACGTGTTCGCCATCATTCCCCAGTGGTCAGTGATCCACTGCGCTCCAGGTGCCTAGTCACTGCTGAAAGCGCAACTTCATTCACTGGGGCGGTTGGACTGTGACTGATGGCCTGTGCACAGCTGTCCTGTGTTCATCAGAAACATGGTGGCTTGAAGTGAGTGCCATTCGAGTCTTCCTGGCCAGTACACATCCGGATCATTGCAAAAGAGTACACGACAACAACTTAAATGTAAATCTTACGACTGCCAAGAATCGCGTCTATCAGCTGCGCAGTTGCGGGCCACCTCTCGCGGGTGCCCTCCGTTTTCGTGCACAATGACCTGCGTTCCTTGCCAGGTGCTGAGCCCATCCGCATGTGACGATACCAGTGTGGCACCGACTCTGTCTATCCATGGCCATGTGAAGCTCGCGAATGCAAGCGCCGGAAGGCAGCGGCAGCAGAACATGCATATGATCATGAGCTCGAGGTGCAGGAACGCTTAGAACACAGCATTTTCCACCGAGCCCGTGCCTACCACCATGCAAGCGTGCTATACATCGTTGCATATGGCACATGTGAGCATGCCCATGTGTTGGGCGTGGCAATTTACCTGCTCATGGACGGCGCAGCGGCGGGCAACGCAACTGTGTCGTGGACAATTCGCCATGGATGTAGACAGGCTATCAATTTACAAACTAACACATGCTGAGAAGAAATGATCATGCCGGGTGATCCTCCGCATGGGACGATTCGGGCGGAGGCAAAAGGGGTGCCGGGATCCATCTCCGGGAGCGGGGATACAAATGGGAGAGCGCGGCGTCGCACGAGTGCAGAGGCCATCGCATGCAAAGGAGGGCTCCTGCCGGGGATTCAGATCCGTTCACAGCATGCTTTCGTTGACACGCAGGAAGGCATGGATCGGCACACGCTGGCCGCAGGCCGTTGGCACGCAGGCCGGCCAGGATCAGTTGTTGCACCAGAGGCATGCAGCGGAGCAGAGAGCGTGCTGGCTCCCCAGTCATGCCGCCGTGATAGAGCGTCGTTGACCGGGTTCGCATGGCGTATGTCCTTCGCGGCTGCTCGCGTTGCGGCCGGACACTCTGCGGACTCTTGCAGGAGTTCAGCGGCGGGGAGACTGCGATACAAAGCGTTGCATGTGGGTCAGCGGTGGGAAGAGGCGGCATGTACATGTGCCGGTTCGGCTGCACCCGTGCCGCGTGCGCTAATCCTGAGATCTGGCTGTCGCTGGCGGCGACAGCCAAACCCTGTGTTGTAGCCGAGGCAACGAGTGCGTATCACAGACGCCTTGCGTGTCCGTTTATGAGGCACAAACTCATACGAGCAGCTGTGGGGCGCCCAGCCGAACGCTGGGATTTGGCAGTGCGTCTTCGATATACGCACTCTGTGAACGAGTGCGTATCACAGACGTATGTACAGGCGGACGATGGGGAGGCCTGTTGGCAGCGCCGCGATGTGGGGCACGGTCAGAGCGCGGCAGTGCCGCGATGTGGGACATGGACAGAGCGCGGCAGTGCCGCGCTGTGGGGCACGGTCAGAGTGCGGCAGGAGCAGGGCCGTCCCGACAGACTCCTCCACGAAGCTGTGTGTGTGGAAGCGGCAGAGAGGTCGAAGGCGGCGGGGGGCGCTGCGCCGACTGCTTCCGCCGCAACGCCAACGCTCGCCCCAGGAGTGCTGTGGTCCCCGCAAGCCACCTCATCTGCCACGCAGGCCTGGCCACCGGGATTGCTCGGCCGCTCCCTGGCCGCAGATGTGTACGAAGGGGGCAACACATGCGCTCCCCCCCCCCCGGCTGCCGCCATCTCGCTTCTTCTGTGCCATGGCAGATGCACCTGCCTACCCCCGTGGCGCCTCCACTCCTTGCATTGAACAGCTGTATACTACAGCTAGTGCACATCTTGTGGTGCGTCGTCGCCCCATACGCATGAGACAGTTGTCCCTGGAGCTGGTGTGCTCTGGTTGGTCTAGATTCTGCATTCACATGGGAGTTCACTGCTCTGGGCGTTGCGGCTGTGGCAGCTGAGGTCTTTTCCTCTCAGTTTGGCTTGTGGGGGTCTGGATCTGGCTACCTGATTTTTCACAGTGCAACTTCCCAGGTTGTTTCACAGCCTGGAGTGCAATGCTCCAAGGTTGTGCTGCCTGCTGCTTGCCTGGCTCTGCTCCAGTCGACAGCCTGCAGCGCTGTTGTCATGATGGCCATGGGTACTGGAGTGAGGGCTCAGGTGCGAAACGCAACATGTAGAGGAGGTGTCGTCACACGGCAACCGCTCAGACGAGCACACATGATTACATGTCGTGTGTTGGCATCTAGCACCTTTCGCCGACCATGCAGCTACAGTCCCTGCCTCTGAAAGTGGCCGCGGCCGCGCAGATTCTTGACGCTGCGACGGACGGCAAGTCTGACCATTCGTACGCACGGTGGTTCGATCCATATGAGCCACGTGAAAGGCTGCGTCGCCGTGATGATCCGTGCATGCGAAGCATATGCCTGACCCGAACAGACTTGGAATACTGTATCTGTGCATGCCCAGGAATCCAGCTGCAGGTCTGGATCAGGTCTCGGGCGTATGATTGTCCGTCGTCGCCCTCCTGCGGCGTCACCTGGTCGAAGGGGCCAGCGTCGAAGAGATCTGGTTTCTCCGAAATATCGCCCCGTTCACGTTTTCGGGCTGCGCGCGGGGTCGATTTCAATGTACATAACTAAGTGGAGGGTAGCAAACTTGGAAACGCTTTCCATGTGCACTGTAGACGCCAGCAGATGCGGTGGCAGCGTATTTGCAAGTGGCTCGGCCCCCCTAATATTAGTCCGGACCGGTATTTACCAGTAAGAGCAAGCCTGACTGCGAGCCTTTGATCCTCGACTGGATCGAAGGAAGGATGGAGGAGGAAGGAACTGAGCCATGAAGGGCCGTCCTGCCTGTACATACAAATGCACAATTGGCTTCAGGTACTAGTACATAAATACTGGGTGTTGCACAAGACTCGCCGTTGCGGGCAAACCAGCATGCAAGGTCCCTGCACTCTCACATGCCCCATCATGCCCTACTGTGATGCCACGCCATGATGCCACACTGAGAACTCCCACAACCATGCTGCCCACAATCTTGCTGGCATGCCAGCTTGCACGAGGGCCCCCTCTGTAGCCAGAGGTGTCTCACCAGAATTCAAAGCTGTCATGACCAGAAGCCACAGGTTTCAACCTGGCTCATGCACTTTTATCACAGGCAGCAGCAGCAGTCATTATCATGATACATGTCGAGACACCCTCTGCTAGTAGTAGTAGCAGTTTTTTCCTTCTTTCCCTCTGCTAGTAGGTGCAGAAGCGTACATGGGCAAAACCAAGTGGACCAGCGCATGGACACACATGGACACACAACAGCAGCGCTAGCCGCTTTCACTCACTCACAGAAAGTGCAACTGCAAAGCACGCACACGCAGTCATATCCATCGCATCCAGTCCGGCATCGTAGGGCCTCTCCTGCTCTTGGGACACCCTCTGCTGCACATGGTGGCCTGGGGGATGTTGGTGAAAGAGGTATCAGGCCACTGGTTCAAGGGGCAGCCATGTCATTAATACTGTCCACTGCCCTGTGCTCAATCGGGGTGGTTTTGAGGATGACCTTCTCCCAAGGTGATGCATCACGGCCAGGCGCCAGCCATGGGAGGCCGGGGTACTTCTTGACCAGGGGCCAGAGGATGGACCACAACGGCCCCGTGCTCCTGTGTCCGTCTCAAACAGCCAACTTGTAGTGTGATGGGTGAACCAGCCTGAGCTTGCAGACAAGCCTGCGGGGGGAGACTGCCCCCACTTCCAAATTCCAAATGAGAACTCATAGCAGGAACAGTGTTCTGACCAAACACGGATTCCTGCGGGCCTCGACAGAAGCAGTATGGAGGAAGTTGTGTTCATTTGAAGCAGTGCTCCCCGGTGATCGCGCCAGCTCCCCCGGAGGCCATGGTGCACTGCACTGCACACCAGTCCAGTGGTCGGAGGACGATATAAAAGCTGACCCCTTCTTTGGAAGGTCTGGGATTCGATTCCGCGTGCCCCCCTGGGTTTCGAACACAATCGCGCGCCACCACCTCGCTTAGCACAGGAGGAGGCCCTGTGAGTTGCGTGCGGTTGTCTGAGGGGGGTTTCCAGGTGGTTTACCCCCTTGGCCCGTGGTCCCGGTTATCCAGAGATGTCAAAGTCCTTGTAGGATATGGCGAGTAAGTGTCACATTTACATTTACATTTTACACTGTTGAGGCTATGCTTCGTTCTGAAGTTTGTCCAGCCCGCCTATAGCTGGGCTCCTGGGCTTTGGGACAGGTGTGAACAGAATCTCTGAATCAGGAGCCCGATCAGGAGACCCACACTGAGTCCCGGCTGGTCGGGTATCAGTGAAACATTGCTTGAGAGACATCCGGCTGTAAGGAATGGTCGATTCTCAATCGTCCTGTGAAGGGCCTTACTGAAGGCCGTAGAAGCCTGGAGGAGTGCCAACATCGTTTCGGATCTAGACAAGTCATTTGGTGATGAGGATCCGGGCTGTGCACTACTGCCAATGGAGATGATGACACCTCGGAATGGTGCACCCAGTTTAAATTTGCCTAGGGCTGCTGCTGGCATGCGCAGGTGTGACACTGGTGTGACTGGATCCACCAATTGCAATGTGGCGGCCATACCATGCTAATGATCACTCGATTAGTAGCTGACACCAGGCTTCACAAGGCAGCAGATGCGTGGGTGCATGGATACCACTGCTACTGCAGCCAAGTTGTGCAGGCCAGTCCAAGGGCCCTGCGCATGCTGCTCCGGCGGAGCGTACGTAGGCCGCCGGGGCGGCACCGGCTCCAGAACCAGAGGCACCACCTCCTGAAGCCATCAGAGGACCACCTCCTGAAGCCATCAGCTGCAGAGGACCACCTCCTGGGACTCATGAGGTGGGATCACACCCTGTGAGGCCTCACAAGGGGCACCAGCACCAGGCGGGGGCAGGGCAGGCTTGTAAAATGTAAATGTAAATCATAATATAGTAGCTATTACAATTATAAACGGGACACTTGTAGGGACTCGCTCCCGTCACATCGAACTGACCCGCGGGGGGAGGCATGTGCGCGTGCACTCCCGACACACGGCGCCCTGCGGAAAAGGGGGCAGCTTGGGAGAGGGAGCAGCTGCTGTGAACATCTGGGCCTGAAACGCTGCAATATTCTTGCAATATCAATTAATTGACCCATAGACGATGAAGTTTCGGTACTCTTCACGGGCCCATGGTGCACCCGGTGTGCATGATGGTATCTTATGGATTGATGTCTACCACAAGTGGTTAAAAATGTAAATGTAAATGTGACACTTACTCGCCATGTAAGTGGTGGGCGCTGTCACGGGGGCAGAGTAGATATCGCGTACCGGTGACAACCCCAAATTCGTTGATTATGGGGACGGACGCTCGAGCATCGCCCTGTGGCCTCGACCTGTGGAAATGATCCGGGGGTGAACATGAGCAAATTCGTGTACATGTGAGGGCATCATGGCATGTTATATGTTACACGCGTGGTTGCCGGCGAGAGGGGACACACGAGGTCAGGAGCGAGTGGAGGTGAAGCGGAGGGCCCTGGAGGCGAGGCGGCCCCGAGGCGTCCGAGTTAGCCTGGGGCAATCGGAGTTTCAGGCTACAGAAGAAGAATCATACATGCTCGACGGAGCCTGCAGCTGAGACCACTGCAAAGCAGCTCTCCGGCGCTGGTGGCGCTGGCGGCGCAGGCGCTGGTATCAGCTCAGCTCTCCGGCGCAGCGCCACCACAACGGGCCACCACAACGGTCCATGAGCGTGGCCCCACCGCGAGTCCAGGGATCGGCGGGCCGGCACGCGGCCGGCGCATCCATTGAGGCGTTTCCGGTTGAACGGCATGAGATCTCGAATGGACCACAGCGAGTGGCGTGGGGGCCACAGGAGCTTGACGCTGTTTTCATCGCTGAAAGACTGCATGAAGTAGGGAAGCGCATGAGGCAGCTGCAGGCAGAACAGCGACCAGAGCAGCAGGTGACTCTCGGGAGAACGCCCTTCTGCAGGGGCTGTGCCACCGGTGTCCAGGAGGGGCGGCGCCTGTTGGAGTTGATGCTCGGCGGTGCGTGTCGAGGCGCCTTACTTGTGCGGGACTCGTTGCCGATGAGCAGAATGGTCACCCTGGCTGGCAATGCATTCGTGCATGGCAGGTTGTGCAGGGGCGGGATGTGGCCGCTGGCGCTGCGCTCAGACGCGGAGGTGGTAGGTGAGTGGTAGGTGAGTGCCCGAGGGGGATTCGTCCGGGTGGCGTTGTTCGTAGGACGCGCTGCAGGCAGAGACCAGCCGCCTGGTGTTTGTTCCACAAAACAAACGGGATGATTTGGCAACCAAAAATAAACATGCAAAGCGGGCATCACGCCATCTCCACACGGGCATCGGCCTCATCACCCCTACTGGTAGGGAAGGGCACCTCCTGCCAGGGTCGGCTAGTGTGCGGTTTTGCACGAGCGTGAGATGTGCGACGTCGATGGGTCAGTCATGGACGAGAGCCGGGGAGGCATGTTGCTAGTAGACTCGCTCGAGGGTGTTGTGGTCTTGGATGTGAGGCTGCCAAGAGGGCAGGCCATTGTGGCAAAGGCGGCCAGAGACATCGGCGGGGCCGCCGCGGTGGTGGGAAGCGGAAACGTGCCAAGAATGAGCAGCGAGCACGAAGACGTCGAGGGAATCAACACATTAATGCCAATGTCCTCAGTGCCTCCTGCTAGTAATGGGGCACACAGGGGGATGTCCAGCCATGACTGGGCTGCAGGTCCTCAAACTCACCAGGGGCTCCCACTGGGAAACATACATAACTGATATCACACATAACTGATATCATGTCACATTGTGATTGCCTGGGCATATTGCCCTGGAAGCTTGGCTTTGCCTGTGGCTGAAGGTGCAGGGTGGTGCCTTTCAGCACAGGTGCCTGGTGCATCAGGTCAGACATGCTGTGGCTGCGAGCAGGCCTCATGTACGGACTTCCTCGCTATCAGTCTTCCTCACTGTCGTCGTGTCTAGTCCAAAGCTGCAGCTGTGGCCATGAGGCTCACAGGTACCACAGCTCACAGGTGTTGCTCCTTCATTTTGGAGGATGTTTCATGCCAGCCTTTGACAGGACGCCTGGGTGTGAGGTTCACCTGCTCCGAATCGGCTTGAACTGTCATGGTGCCAACACATTGGCTTATGCTGGATCGAAACCTGACGCAGACATACATGGCTGGCAGTGGCTGCTATAATTATTCGGCCGAAGACGTCGGCGATGACCCCGTATGAAACGCCAGAGATTCAACATGTATAGTGACCGATTGCAGCGCCCCATACTCACACGCGGGGCGGCTAGCTGTCGTGCGTGGTGTCAGGGGTGCCCTCAGGATTGATATCACGACCGGCCGTGCGACCTCCAGGAGTGTAAACCGAAGGTTGCTGCCGCTGCTGCTGTCCTCGGAAAGTCAAACCGTGCGTTCTTGTGCATGTGACGCGATATTCGCATGGATTCTGAGACTTGCTGACCTGGTCGAGTTCCTTGTGACCGCTGACACAAGATGCCTGACGGACCAACATTTTGCTAAGCTGACACACCTTTGTCGTACTGCGTGGCTTTAAGAGTCCTGGGTGAGGAGACGGTTATGATCCACGTGCCTGTCTTGCTTGTGCTGGCTTGTGCGTTTACCCCTTGGCGATGCCAGGCTGTGTCATCGATCTCCATTTGACACACTTTTGCAGTACATCGGTGCATGGCCGCAACGGGGACGGTGAACGGGACAGTGGCCGTACGTATGGATCCGGAGCACCGAGTACGTTTGTCGCGGGATGAACACATCGACCAGAACAGTTTTTTTTACAGCTGCAGCCGCGTTGATGAGCTTTTGTCAGTGGTTGCCAGTGACACATGGGCAGAAATGTTTGACCGTCGAGACTAGCCGGTCATGGGCAGAGCTTGCCCGCGCCTGGCACCAAGTCCTCACAACTACACTTTGGTTCTGATGACAACAAAAGCTGCCGAACATCGGGCTATCATACTCAAGGAATATTCAGATGTACCATGCATGTTTCCTGGAGTAAACGTCTGCCTAGACGCACTCTCGGGCATGTCGCGCAAGGTGGACGATATTTATCAGATCGTACTGAACACAAACGAACCCAACGAACAATACACAATGTTATGAAACGTGGATGCTGGCTGAATGCAAGCGGCTGGGCCGTTTAGTGTCGTCTGAGTTGGCGGTCAGATTCCCAGGAGTCCGTTCGAGTCACGGCGACATGGCATGCAGTGCAGCGCACGTGCTGTTGCTTCTTGTTCCTACCCATGTCGACATTGGCGGAGCTAAGATCCGTAGAGTTTCCCCTTGCCTGGGCGCGCGGTGTGCGTGAGGTAAGCGGCTCGAGCGCAGTCTCCGAGGTACATAGAGTATTCGCGCGAGAAGCTGTGTTCTTGTGCAAACGCCATCACAGAACCGCAGCAGAAAAGACGGCGCTTCAAATGATATAAAATTCTGAAGTACTGTCAAACTGATCAAAACCGATCTATCAGTATCTTTGGTAGCTGCTCACGCTGCTCCAGCGGCTCAAGCGGCAGTGACATCTTACACACTCGCAACCTGTGTGGGCCACCTATGCGGCCATCACCTTGCCCCATCCCCGGTAAAAAAATTGTCTGAGAATGCTATGTTTGCCGAACCAGTCGCCTAGAAGCTCTGAGCGACTGGGCAGGTGCACGAGCAATGTGTGGTAAAGTGTCGAGAGGGGCCTACCGTCGCACAGAAACGCGCAGTATGAGAAACAGAGGCAACAAGAGCTAGGCATGGGCAACTCTTATATGTATGCTGATTCTGATACATTCAGTTGCACAGCGGATACAGAGTTTTTTGTTCGGGCGTTGCAGTGCCGTCTTGCCGCTACACATCGAGTTCGACCTAGAAGCGAATACATCAAGCAACAAACGAGGAATCTGACAACCTGCTTGCCAGTTGTTTGCATGTTTTCACCGCGTCTTCCTGGTGCGACTTCATCCCGCTCGCCTGTTGTGCTCCCAAGCGGCAGCGCAGTACTGCAAGCAAACTGCGTGTTAATCCTGGAATGCGGAAGTTCAGACACTCCATACGTCGCAAATGCTTCTGAAAGCAAGTCAGCTGCCCAGCGGCGGCCTTCCGAAACTGCCGTCGTGACCTTGTACACGAGCAGTTCCTTAACCGTTGTCTCCGAGCCATGGAAGCCTAGATACTAGTGATCGGGTTTCGTTGTGCAGGAAGGCATTTGCTACGTGGAATATTTTCGTTGAACTTGCGGCATACACGGCTTACTGGTGCTCGAACGCCGTCGGAGCATCACCGGAGCGTTGCCCTAGTTAGCCCGTCTCTACGCCGCAGATCCTGCCACATGTCTTCTCACGGAACCTACTCCGGACCTTCAGGTGATTCTGCACAGCCCAGCGGCCGGAGGAACCGTCGACGAGGGCAGAATGGCAGAGGCATATCGGGTGGAGACCCAAAGCCGGCCTCCAGCCAGCCAATGAAGTCCTCTCCAGCCATACCAGCGCATAACATGGCATCAACAGCCCTCGCAGCCGCATCAGCTGCACTCGAGAGCCAAGGGGCTCCAACGAATGGCTCTAAGCCACGTCGGGGACAGGCTGGCCGTGGCAGTGGGCCAAGCACATCCAACCAGTCACAGCCACATGCTTCACGGGCCTTGCATTTAGCCCCAAACAGCCAGCCACCCGCGGTTGCAGGTGTGTCAGTAGAGGCAGCCCGTGCACCCGCGACTAACGGAAACACAAAACAAAATGCACAAATGTCAGACCACGCCAGCCTCCGATTTGCTGACGTACCCGGGCTGAGCGCACCCACTCGTCGAGCCCTCCAGGAGGACTTTGGGTACGAATGTGCCACCCCCGTCCAGGCTGCCACCCTTGCGCCTGCAATCGCCGGCCAGGATCTCCTCGCTCGAGCCCGTACGGGAACCGGCAAAACGCTGGCCTTCGGGCTGCCAACCATCGAGCGCATCGCGCGCAACCCCAACGTCGCCAGCTCCCCGACAGCCATCCGTGCAGTCGTTGTGTCTCCGACACGCGAGCTCGCAAGCCAGATCGCGGCCGAGCTCGGCCGAGTCTGCGCGTTCCACGGCCGCCACTTTGGCGTGCAGCTCGTCGTCGGCGGCACCAACCGCAGCTCCGAGGAGCGGCGCATGCGGCAGGGCCCCAACACCATCCTCGTGTGCACCCCCGGCCGCTTCCACGACCACTGCACCAACACCGCCGGCTTCACGGGGCTGCTGCGCACGACCGAGGTGGCGGTGCTTGATGAGTGTGACCGCCTTCTGGAGGTGCGACCCTGCTTCTGGTCAACGCTGTTACGCCGGTGCTGGTCCAGAAGTAGCATTGCTGGCAACGTCTGTGCGCCACCTGCTTCTGCATGCCATAACCGTGCCTGTGCAGATGGGGTTCCGGGCGGAGGTGGTCAAGCTACTACGCATGCTGCCTGACGTGAACGCGCGGCAGACGCTGCTGTATAGCGCGACGCTGCCGGCAAACTTGTCAGAGATCACGCGCCTTGCGCTACGCACTGCACACGAATATGTGGATTGCGTTGGAACTGTGGCCTCGGAGACGGCGAGCAATGCACGGCAGTTCTCGGCCGTCGTGCAGAAGGAGACCTGGATGTTCCGGCTTGCAGAGGTGCGGTGCTGCTGCAGCCATTCGGAGCCGCCACCAGTCCGATCGCCCTGCCCTCTGCGCCTCTGTGTGTGTGTGTGTTGAACTCTATGCCTCGCGGGTGCAGCGAGAGAGGTTCCAGGATAAGTGGGGGGTTACTGCACCGTGATCTAACTAGCACTCCCCTCACGCATCGCCCAGCTCGCCAGTCTTCCATCGTCTTCCTGTCAGACCTGTCCGACTCCGTGTGCACTGTTTCGGGAACCACGCAAGGGAAGAGTGGTGGAACGCGGCCGTGTAGTTGTCTCAAGCGTGGGGTGTGTTGCCTCGTAGGTGAGACAACCAACCCGGCGTTAAGGCGCGCACAGCGGCAGACTGCCCCACCGGACGATCCAATCAACCGCCGCTTCGCTGACATGCGGGTGGCGATCCATGCATACACACTCGCGGCATACTGCATGCGGATGCACGTACAGTGGTGGCATGTGCCGAAGGGGCGCTGCGTCGCTGCCCGGTTCCTCGTCCACCACTCCCACTCGCACATGCAGGTCATCAGCGAGGGCACCACGACTGAGAACTCGAAGATCATGGTGTTCTGCCAGACCGCGCGCTCTGCCGCGTTCCTCGCACAGTTCTTCCGTGTCGCCGGCCTGCCCGGAGTGCTCGAGATCCACAGCCGCATGTCGCAGCCGGCGCGCACCCGCGCCAGCGACGCCTTCCGCGCCAGTCGCGGCAACGCCGTCCTCTTCACCAGCGACGTCTCTGCTCGCGGCGTGGACTACCCCGACACGACGTTCATCATCCAGCTCGGTGCGACGACTGACAGGGAGACATACGTCCACCGCCTCGGCCGCACGGCGCGCGCCGGCACGTCCGGGGAGGGCCTCCTGCTGCTGACAGAGGACGAGGCCCCGTTCCTGACCAAGGTGCGCGCAGGCGCCGCCGCAATCTGCAGACGACCATCGGTTTGTGCCTGGGGTGTAGTCGCTTCATGGCAGCCATGCATGGCATCGCTCGCAGGCTGCGCCTGCACCATGTGGCAGATGTAGCATACCTGGTGACTGGGGTGTCGTCAATATCTGCCGTTGCACGTCTGGCAGTTCAAATATTACTCTAGAGATGCTGCTTCGCAATGGAGCCTATCGATGGCGCTGTGGAAAGCGTCTTCTTGTGCTTCCGCGATGCTTGCACGGGCAAACCTCTGGCGGGCCTGTCTGCCGGCCGTGACTCTGGAGTTGCACATGCATGCCATGCGATCCCATGCTTGTGCTGGCCTTCCATTACATTGGGCGACGAATTGACGCCATGGCGTGTTGGGCACTCACTGTCTCTTGATGAATCTAGTCAGATTTTTGTGTCCGAACCAACCCTAGAAACTCAGCTCGGCCGCTCAACACAAGATGCACAGCCATGGGCACTCAGTCACCGAATGAATGTTCCGGGCTAGGTGCCAGCTCCGTTCCCGGGTGGTCCACTCAGTCAGGGACACTGCCGGCGTGGTAGGCCAGTCTGCCAGCTTGCTCAAACTGTACAACAGCGCTGTCGCGGCACCACCGCTGCATTCTTTGTTGGTATGGCAGCATGTGTCTCATGCATTGGGTAGCCTTGTACAGGCCCTCAAGCAGGAGCTCATTATCATTACTGGATGTCGGAGTGGATGTGGGTTTAGAGACCTATGCATGGCAGTGTTTGCCGTAGGAGACGGGGTCGGTGCTGCGGCGGGGCGCTGTTTCACGGATGTGTGGCAGTGCAGGTTCTGCAGGGGCTGCCGATTGAATCCAAGACACTCGGGCCGTTGCCGCAGGAGGGTGAGTATGAGTGGGCTGACGCGGTGGCATCCACTCTGGGCAGCGTCCCGCACGATGCGGAGCTGAAGAAGCGTGCAGAGCTGTGCTACGGCGCATGGCTGGGCTTCATGAACGGCATGAAGTTGATGCGGTGGTCCAAGGAGCAGCTCGTGGCCGAGGCCAACCTGTTTGCTCGTCAAATCGGCCTCACCGAGCAGCCGAGGCTGGAGAAGAAGACGGTGGGGAAGATGGGCCTCAAGGGCGTGCCTGGGCTGCTCTACAAGAGTGGTGGGGGCTAGCTGGGCGTTGAGGAGCCCGCCACGGCTGCACCGTGGGTGCCCGCTGGCAACCTGCAGAGTGTGGTGCGCACCTCAGCTGAGCTGCTGCCGGCTTCGATGCGTCCTGCGTGACCGTGCATCTGTCCCAGCTGCACGTGCAGGGTTCAGTGCCTGGGAGGCGAAAATTCTGCAGTTTGGTCCACCGATAGTGGCTGGAACCTCAGCCGGTGAGAATTGATCTTTGTAGCTGTAGGAGGGCGTGGTCTGCAGTGGTGGATCCATGGCTACACGAGTCTGTGCTTGCAGACGAGCTCATGACTTTAACGCCCTGCAGGTGCGTCTCCCGATGCTGCTGGTGACAAGCAATCGTGAGGCCGAGGCTTACGTCAACTGGCATGCCGCCAGGTGCACGGGAACTTTGCATGGTTCATTTGGCAATGAGGCATGCGTAAGAGCTAGTGACGAACGCTCGTAGAGTGGCCTTGAGTGCCTGTGTCAGGGCATTGGCAGCCATGCCCTGGCTCAGGTCACTGCTAACAAAAATGGTGGGGTGTTTGAGCCAGTGGCAATGATTGGTTGTTGCGAGCCGCCACAGCTCCACTGCTGATGTACAAACGCCTATGTTTGCTTTCAGATCTATGGTACAACTGTGCTCGCGGGCACTCTTCAGGCTGGTGGGTGTTTGTTTGTCGCATGCTTGTAAGACCAGTGGCTCCGTGTTTTCCTGGGCAACGAATGAATGATGCTGCAACATTTTTTTCTGCGCTGAGTGATTGCCTGGTCACATGGGAATGGTGTTGGAGCTTATCCAGATATCTTGTGTCACAGTGGCATAATCGACAGCTGTGACAAGGCATCAAGCGCAGTGTTTCATGCGGACTCATTGTCCAAGTGACACTCCAAACATCATGCGATCAGGCCTCAAGGCTGGTTCAACACAGCAAGCATGTCTACGTGATATTACTTTCACTGCTTGCAACAACGTGTGCATCTTCGAAAGCACATGTTTGTGAAGGGAGCTGGCCGTCACATAGCACTCGTGGCCGCAGTCTGGAAATGGCACTTTCACTGCTCAGTGCGGATGTTGCACTCACGTAACAGCCCTGTCATGCCATGCCGCCAGACATACATTACAAATCTCATCAGTTCCACTGCCATCTGACCCACCAACATCAATGCCAAGAATGCAGCACAGCGCATTCATCTCATTACCCTATCATGGGTGGCCTATCACATCGGCTGGTCCTGAGTGGCACATCAGTTCATGCAGCACCTGTGTGTGTCGGCTTGATGCATTCTGATAAGTGACCTTGCCTCTGGTCACACTTCTTCATCACTGCAAGTGAGCCGCAGGCATTGCATTTGAGGCTTCCTTTATATGTGCAAAAGTCGGCAGAACAGTACAGAAACCAAATCACTGTGCCTTCTCTATTGCAGCATCCCCCAACGAAGACCACTTAAAGTGGTCACTGTACACATCCACAACACGCTTTATGGTTGTCAGTCACTGCTGGGAGTCTATATATTGATCGTCAACATCGCTCCTGTGAATTTGGTTGTTGTCACCCTGTTGTCTTCAACTCTCCGTGTCAGTGTACTGAGCTGTACTTCAACATCTCGGTCTTTCACCTTCAATTTTGCGACCTTGATAGTTGCACTAATTGGAAATCTATACTTCATCATAGCTGCAAAAAGTAACCGCTTAGACTTGAACTTTCCAGTGCTGTGAGCCATGCATCACTGAGACCACAAACTGCAAGGCTGCATTGATATACGTACCCACATAAGTGCCAATGCCTCCAATGACAGCCAGTGGATGTGTCAATGGACTGATGGAGTATCCGGAGTAGTCATCGTCGGCAAGCAAGACGTCTGCAAATCGCATATGATCAGATATCCTCTAATGAACAGCCATGCACAAGGCCTGCATGATCCAGGTGGGCACTAAATCTCCACCCAGCCCCCATAAATCGTTCGAAACGTAAACTTAGAGCGTATCGTCTTTGAGAGCAATTTTCCAGCAAATCTCTGGGTGGCATAGGAACTGGCATGCCATGCAGGCGAAAGCAATATGACCGGGAGTTGCAACAGCACCTACTGTAGGTGCCAATGCCCGAACGTCAACGCCTAGCCGTACTTCGGGAGTAAATTGCAGCTTCTTGAATCCAGCTTTGCTCGAAATATCTAGGAGTGGGACCTGCTGTCCAATCATTACGCGAAACTGGTCTGCCAACACGTCCGCGTCAGCAATGATGCGTGTCTTGGCTGTTACTTGGCGGACGGCTGTCAAGCGAGGTATCATGCAGTTCCGGCATACATCGTGTATGATGCTAGCGCGGACGTAGTGCCCATCACCGTCGAATCCGGGTAACTTGACTCGTCGAGTCAATCGCAGCCACAGCGTTGGCGCCGCGACTCGCATCAACTTTCCCAGCTGCCAGTCTACGTTCGAAAGCCACGCCTTTGATTGCCTGCAAATACTGCGTTTTCTAAAAAAAATGCTTTGACGTATTGTCGGCACAAAAGCTTACCGCAATTTAGATATCAGTCAGGCCATTACACACATCACGCACACGTCCCAATGCGTACTCATGGGTATCCACTTGTCCTTCTGTCATTGCGGCGTAGCGTTTACCGCGCAAAGCAGGTCTAATACGGTGATACTTGTACGGACCCGATGCTAAACGCGAGCTCCTCCGCTCCGTAGCGAACACGTGCCCATGCCTGAATAAGTCATGCGTGTCTTGGCTGCGATAGGTGGTTTTCGACGTTTCTTGAGCGCACAGGCACCAAAATGTTGGTCTTCTATTCTGCTATGCACAGCTATGACAATATTCACGCATTTCGATCATGATCACGTTGGATGACACCGCTGGCCACAATGAGCTGGGTTTGAAATCAGAAAGGCAGGGGCCCACAAAAACCTAGTCACGCAGTCACACAAATCAATCATGCGTTCCATTGTTTCGCTGTAGCTACTGATAGCACCACTGCGTCACTTTCACGGCTCGGCAGCAGTTTGATCTTCGCATTGCCGGTTTTGTGGTAACACCGTGCATTGGCGCTTGCGTCGGCACAATGAGCACTACGCTTGATGGCCTGCCCATTGATTAATGACGTTTCATTGCAGCTGCATATGGTCTTCCGTTTCTGATTTGATTTGTGCAAAATGAGCGACGACGACGCTGTTTTGGCAGCCAGCGCCAAGTTGCCCATCGAAGAGCAGATCGGCCATAAGCAATGGAAGGTAAGAAAACAGGGCTACGAGTTCATGCTGTCACGGCTACAGGGACAAGGCGAAGAAGACAGCGCGCTTCACAAGCAGTACACGCGGCATGCCACGGCCATGGTCTCCGACGCAAATCAAGGAGCCCAGGACGCTGCTTGCGAAGCTGTCACTAGATTGTTGCAAGTCTGCGAATCATCAATACTCGGAGAGACGCCCGAGAGACTGGCCAAAAGCCTGACGTCAAAAGCGTTCAAGTGCCGTCCTTCTGTTGTAAAGAAGAGCACAGAAATATTCATGCAGCTGATTGAGCATGACCGGGTTGCCGATGTAATGCCGGCTCTTATGACAGCTTGCACCGACAAGGTTGCGAAGGTGGCACAGGCTGCGTTGGCCACCGTTCTTATGGCACTGCAGCTCTTCGGAGCGCGCGTTGTCACGCCGAAGCTATTCGTTGAGCTTCTTGTGCCAGTGTTCAGTGGGAAGGATGCGACATCGCGATCGACAGCGCAGTCCATTGTTGTTGAGCTGGCCCGGTGGGTCTCACTCAGCACAGTACAGACGGCGATCCTCAGCAAATTGAGAGATGCCCAGAAGCAAGAGATTGAAGCGCTGATTAGCGAGCTTTCAGGAGACCTTCCTGTTCCTGAACGGCTGACGCGGTCAGCTCAGCAAGCACACCAAGCCTCTCAGCAGAGTGCTCCCAGCGCAGACTCCGAGGCTGGACCGCCGGCTACAAGCCAACAAGCTAAGCCATCAGCGACGCCGCCAGATGATAGCGAAATGTTTGAGCCTGTAGACGTGCTCGCAAAGATTCCCAAAGCGTTCTGGACTCAGGTGGAACAGAAGAAGTGGAATGAGCGCCGAGATGCTCTGATTGAGCTGAAGGAATGCCTTGACGTTCCTAAGGCCATACCTGGAAGCCTACACGAGCTATGTGCAGTCCTAAAGCGTGTCATCGGGAAAGATTCGAATGCCAACTGTGTCACGGAAGCCTGTGTCTGTGTGGCGAGGCTTGCAAAGTGCATGCGGAAGCATTTCGCATCATTTGTAAGAGGGATATTTTTCCCAATGTGCCTCGACAAGCTCAAGGACAAGTCTTCTGCACTGCGTGCAAGTGCTTATGAAGCCATTGAGAGCATGCACCGCTACTCCGCTCCCCTGATCGAGGTGGCAGAAACTGTCATCGCCGCAATTTCAAGCCCTTCCCCTCTAGTAAAGCAAATGACGCTGCAATGGATGTCTACGGCGGTTGCACATGAGGGTGCGGCAGATGCCAAGAAGCTGCATCCTGTCCTGCTGCCACCCGTGGCAAAAGCGTGCTCGGATGGAGCGCCCGATGTCCGTGATGCCGCTGTGGCTGCTGCTGCTGCATTCGCCCGTCTTGCAGGCAGCATGGCTGCCCTTGGCAAGCACATTGCAGCCCTTGATGAGAGACGGCGCAAACTTGTGGAGGTATTCTCTCATTGCAGTCACCAGTTTACGCAGCACCAAATCATTTTGAGTGTTTACCCACGCTCAGACTCACTGCTTCCTTTTGCTGCCACACAGCCTGAATCTTTGCCAGGTTGTCAGAGGTCTATCTTTGAGGTTGATTGGCACACCCACATCTTCTGACAGGCTTGCAGTATAATCGCTCATGATGCCATGGACCTGCAGGAGGCGATGTCTGTTGAGGCAGCAGGGTCCCACTCCACCACGCCTGTGTCAGTTCGTTCTCCACAGCAGACGAAACGTCCAGGGATCGCGGCATCTGGGGCTGGCCACCTCAGCACGTCCGCAAAACCCGGTGCTGCGCAAAGCCGCCCGGCTTCTGCAGCCAGCAGGCCGGGTACAGCGGTAGGCCGGAGTAAGGCCGCTGCAGCAAAAGCGAGTGGGACCTCTGCTGGGGAGTCAGCAGCACCGCTGCATGCAACGAGTACGATCATGCCTGTCATGATTAGACACAGAGTGCAAATTGAGGGGTTGGTGGCCACTCGTGCACACGCTGTGTCTGTGCTCTGGGCAAAGATGTGCTGTCAGTCATATGCAGGGAATGTGGATGGTTAGCCACTGGTGTTGGATAGTTGTTGAAAGCAGTGCCGTGTGCCTGTCAATGGCTGGGGTGGGGCGTGCTGGTGTGCAATGCAGAAGCTATGCTGGTGCAGATGTGGCATGCACTATATATGGCACTCTTTGTACGTCCACAGTGGTGAATGTACGACTCAGATTCCAAGTTCATGGTGTTGAATGATGCAAGCCGTGTGATCGTGTAGATATGGGCAAAGAAGAGGCAGAGCAGTTCCTGACAGACACTTATGGTGCTGCTGTGCTCTCACAGCTCGGGGAGGCGGCTTGGAAGGCACGCCTGGAGGCTGCTGAAACTATCCTGAACAAGCTAGACAGTCTTGCTGTGGAGGACGTTGGTGTGCGCACGTGCATGGCACTCGCCCTCATTCCTGGCTGGAAGGACAGCAATTTCCAGGTACCGTGCTGCGCATCACTGCGCCTTCACGCATGTGCTGCAGACTGCCTGCCCTGTCGCGACGCTCCGGGAACGCGGCTGTTAGAGGCGTGCTTACCAGTATTTTTCTATAGCAGGAGTCAGCGGTAGTTCATTCTCGCGAGTGGTATGCAGATAATCTCGAAAATCTGTCAGGTGTGTGCCAAGGTGGCAAAAGGGGTCCACATGAGCAAGGCTGATGCTGCAGCATTGATCAGTGGTATGCATGGCAAGCTGTCTGATGCCAAGATCCAGCCTCATGCGTACGAGATGCTCTCTTGTCTATCTGAGGTGTGGTCCTCTGCTTCACTGCTGCCTGAGGCCCACTGCGGCGCCGTGTGATGCATTAGCACTGCTTCCAGTGGCTGCCGTGTCGGCTGTCACCCAGTTGGTGATGGATTCTGTGGTGCATGAACGACCCGTTTGCCGAGGGCACGTATGCCCCAGCCAGTCCCTGATTGGTGGGTTGTTTTCACAGGAGGTCACGCTACGAACAGTCATGAGTGTACTGCATCCGCTGGCTTCGAAACACAAGAGCCCGCGGGTCTGCGTTGCGGGCATTGGGTGGATGACCATCGCTGCCGCAGACTTTGGGGCTGCTGCCCTTGACAAGAAGGCTGCCATCGGGTACTGCAAAGACATGCTCATGAACACCAACGCTGGCATCCGTGAGGCCGGCACCGAGTTTGCTGCCATTCTGCACAGCCAGGTGAGCTGGCCTGATCCTAATTTGCAGTAGTCGGGGGGTCAGCAGGTGCCCTGGCCGGACTGGATTAGGGCCGTGAGTGCATGTCGTGCAGCTGATGTGATTGCAACCGGCCATGCCTCGCTGTTCTGTGGCAGAGGAGGCACTCGGTGGTACATGCGTTTGGCAGGCGTACGGTGGCATTTGCGTGATCCTGATGCATCAGTTGTGCCGGTCGTGTGAATGGCATTCGTGGTTGCTCTTGATGCGAAGTCATCGCGCCTACTTGCAGTGGGTAGGTGGTCATTCAGCAGCATGTGTGGCCAGTCACAACTCAGCCTCTGGCACGGTTTCCTCCGCCGCTGCTGGCAGACTGTCTTCCGCCTGGTCTGCCGCTGCATTGGCAGACTGGGCGTGCTGGGTTGTAGACAGGTTTGGACCATGCTGGCGCACTGCAGGTGGGCAAGGAGGTCGAGGACGTGCTGGCCCAGTCTCTGAAGCCGGCGATGCTGACGAACGTGCGGGAACGCTTTGCAAAGGACCCGCCCAGCGGCTCAGGCGCAGTCAGGCTTGAGCGGCGGCGCACCGCCCCCGCCAAAAGTGTCCCGGTTGCCAATGGCTCAACGGGCCCCTCCACCCGGCCAATGCGAGGTGAGCCGCACTGCCTCACTGCACACTGCGCGCTCGAGCACGCCCTTGAACTGCTGGTAGCGATGCATCGCCCGAAGGTGCCGACGTGGGATTTTGCGCACACGATTGCGTGCGACCGGCGGTCTGCAGTCGCCTTGTCGAAGCTGCTCAGGTAAACAGCAGGACTTCTGTGTGTGTTCCACCGGCCAGGTCGATGCATGGAGGATTCGTGTGCCAGGCTACTCGAGTCTGTGCATACATTTTTTAGTGGCGCATCATCCGGGTGAAAATCTCAGCCGATAGCTTGCTGACATTTCCCGGCACATTCCGCTGTTGAATCCCTGGTCTCAGCAAGGCTTCGTGGTGATAAGTGTGACACTGATAGGTGATAAAGCATGCATGGGGCCCCACATGGATGGCGAATCTCACCTTGCGTATCATGCCATACTGTGTCCCAACACGGAAGTGGTCACATACAGTGTGCCGTGCAGTGACAGAGCCGAGCTGCGTGCCAGACACGATAGATGAAGTGGAGGATGAGAGGCCGTCAGATGCGATGATGGACCTCGAGCCGCGGGTGGACATCAGCCCTCAGTTGACAGACTCGTTGCTGGCGGGCCTCATGGAGCCCAAGTGGAACGACCGCAAGGCAGCTGTCGATTCCGTGGAGGGCATTCTGCGCTCTGCACGTGCGCCGTTCTCATCTGACTGCTCCGCATCACCGCCACTCGCAGCCTCTGCATAGCTCGACCGGTCAATCAGTCATCACGCCTGTCTGGAGGCAAGCAATGTGGTTGGCAAATGTGCTCCCGGCGTCTGTTTGGTTGCTTCGTTGGCGAACCAGAATTGCGCAGCTGTCCCACACGCCCGATGCACGTGAGCCATGAGCGCGTTGACAGCTGATCGGCAGCGCTCCGGCTTGGTTCTGTACCGGAAGTTTTGCAAATGATTATTTGAGGCTTGGTCGAAGAGCGGCGGGTGTTGCAGGGCACCGCATTGAGCCGTCTGTTGGCGGCCTGGTTGGGGCGCTGAAGAAGGGCATCAATGACAGCAACCGCAACGTCGGCGCCGCCGTCATCCGCCTCTGCGCCTCCCTGTGCCTGTCAATTGGCGGCCGCTTCTCCTCCACTGGCAGGTCGCTGGTCGCGCCGATCGTGAAGGCTGCGAGTGACATGAAGCCCGCCGTGCAGTCTGCCGTCGCGGAGTTTGCGTCCACCTACATCATGCAAGTGCGCACCCTCAAGCTGCAGAGCTGACATGTGCATAGGCCACGGTCCGTAGCTGAGTTACGAAAGAGGATGCACTGCACTGCCTGGCAGCTTCTGCCTCGCTCCCCGTGTACGGCTGCACTCCTGGAGCCGGTGTATTCTGCTTTCTGGCACGGCCGTGGAGGTGGTGCCGTCTGTGAGCCGGTGCCTCTGGCGGCCTGGGCCACGTGTTCGGCGCTGCGTGTGAGAGGCAGTGGACGGGGCGGTGACATGGATGTGGCACGGTCGCCTGCTTGCGGAGTGCTGCAAGGGAATGTTTCTGTATGTGCAGTGTGGCTGGGGTGCACTCGGTGATGCATGTGGGGACACGGCCGTGCTCACCAAGGCCTCCTCCCAAGGCAAGGCCGTCCTGCTGTCTAGCTTCGTGGCTCTAGCTGGTGGCAGCCACCCGCCTGTGGAAGATCGCGAGCTCGCCGTCGCTATGTCTGCTGCGCTGTGCGGCTTGGAAGACAAAGGGGTGGAGCCCCGCAAGCTGGCAGGAGAGCTGCTGGCACAGCTGGCCGCAGCGGGCGTGGCCGCGGTGCCGGCGGCGGTGGTGAAGGAGGTTGGCGTCACCCAGGCGCAGATGATCCGCGAGAAGCTGGCCGCAGCGCCTGGTGCCGTTGCGGCAGCGCCGGCGGCGCGGGGCACTTCTGCTGCGCCTGGGCCCGGGCGGACTGCCAGCGGCCCAGGCAAGGCGGGTGGGGCAAGCCGCAACGGTAGCCGGCCAGGGACCGCATACAGTGAGGACGGGACGCGCGGAGGCGGGCACGGGGATTCGCGGCAGGCTTCTGGCAGCGGCAGTTCGCGGCGCGCATCGGTCGAGCGCGGCGGGCGGCCTGGCCGGCATCAGTCGCGGGAGCGTCGGAACGTATCGACGACGCCCCGGCCGGGGCACGGCCGCGCGGCCCCAACGGTCGCTGCGGATGATGGGGAGCCGCTGATCTCATTGACCGAGGCCGGCGACAAGGACGAGCGGAAGGTTTCGGTGCGGTCGTTCAAGTACGAGGCTCGGATCGGGGAGGCGAAGCTCGTGCAGGCGAGCCTGGCGCCCATGCTGTCGCCCGCGCTCGCAGACCTCATGTTCTCCACAGAGTTCAAAAAGCACTGCCTGGCGTGCGACCAGCTGTCGGTTCGCCCTTCTGCCCTGTACCTGCTGCATAGCACACTCTGTCCATGAGCGGATCTGTGATGCCACCTGTGGCCATGCACCAATAACAGCGGCAGGCGTCTGCTGGGTAAGGAGTTTTAAGCAGAGTCTGTAAGGAGTATGTGCCGCTACCTGACAGGCTAGTTGTGTTGGTGAGGCTTCGTAGTGCTCTCTGCGCACGGGCGATCTCACACAGCTGTTGGTGGCCTCACACCGCCTTCTCACAGCCCGCTGTCCACGTTGGATCAGCCCTCGATTACCCGATCATCGACCAATGTATATGAAAGGCCGGGCCCGCCGAGCATGTCGCTCACTGCTGCTGAGGTGTTGCTGAGCTTGCAGGCGGCGCTGCCGGAACTCATGGTAGAGATGGAGGCAGTGCTGGACCTGCTGCTGCGCTGGGCTGTGCTGCGCTTCCTGGAGGAGCGGCAGCAGGCAGTGGTGCGCGTGCAGGCGCTGACCGCCGAGCTGCTTGTGGCGCTCGGCGCGCGCGGCTACCAGGCGACTGACAACGAGGCCAACGTCTTCCTGCCGTGTCTGTGCGAGAAGGTCGGGCACAACCAGGAGCGCGTGCGCGGCGGCTACGTCAAGCTGCTGTCCTCCTTCCGGGCCGTGTACACCCCGCACCGCTTCATCGTCTTCCTGCTGGAGGTGCATACTCCACCCGGGCCACACACAGAGGCCTGCCGGAGCCCTTCTGATTGCGTTTTTGCGGTCACCGCTAGTTCCAGCGATGCTTTCAGTCCTTGTGCTGATCAACACTACTGATTTGGCAGACTGACCGCGGAGGCATGCACGTCGACCATGTACACGCGCAGACTGCCACTGATTCATGGTAGATCGAGTCGCTAGCCGCGGGACCTCACGTACCGTTGCTTTTGTCGTGCGTTGTTTCACCACCGGTCGGCGAGTGGTTGATGGTCATGGCGGCTTGTCCGGGTGCTCGCGCAGGTCCCCTTGAAACTGTTGGCTCACGCCCTGGGCATGCAGGGAATGGAGAGCAAGAACACGAAGTCTCGTGCGGACTGTTGCGCGCAGCTGGCGGACACGCTGGAGGAGAGCGGCATCGCGATCCTACAGGGCCGCTCCTCAAAGCGCACCTCAGGCGCGCTCAAGCGGCTCGCGGCGGCGGTGGCGGAGCGCGACGCGAAGCTGCGTGGCGCCGCACTGACGGCGCTGATGGTCGTCTTTCAGCAGGAGGGCGCCCGCCTGTGGGACCTGCTGGGCGAGGGCCTCCCGGCGACACAGCTGGACCTTGTGCGCGAGCGGTCCAAGATCGTGGAGCGCACGCTCGCCAAGAGCGGGCTGGTGCCCGGCGACGTCGTGCGCCCCTTGCCCTACCACTGCGCCTGCTGCTGCGCCAGCCGCCGCCTCGCGTGTTGGTGCCTGTAGAATCGCGCTTGTTTGCGGTGCCCGGCGCAGCTCCTCGTCTACACGCCTGCGCACTGAAGGGCGTTTGGCCCGTGCGTGGTGGGACATTTGCTGGCGACGCAACATGGGCTCACGGAGAACCACGTGCCCGGTTGTTTCTTTGGAATGTTGCCTGTAAACGACCTGCTGTATGTGGACTCACCTTGCATGGGAGAGAATGTGGGTCTGCCGCACGACTGCGACGGGGCATGTGCGCAGGAGCCGACGAAAGCCCCACGTTCCCGAAGCCCGAGCAAGGCTGTCCTCGCGTCCAGCCGCCCAGGATCGGCGGCCCACCAGCGCGAAAACGGCCACGCCGCGCAGCGCACTCGCTCCCCCGCCACGACTTCACCCTCCAACGCCCCTCGCGCCGCGCCGTTTGTGCCGCGGCCAACCAGCCCCTCCACTTCCCCCACCCGTCCCGCCCTGCAGACCCTGCCGACTCTGCCTTCAGAGCGCGGTCCCGCGCACGCCACAGCCGCCGCTGCAGGCGCAACGATGGCCGCCGCTGTCGCGGACGCCGACATGATGGCGCGTGGCGTCGACGATTTTGCGGACCGTGCGAACATGTCGCCGGCACCATCCCTTGACGCG
Organism: Ulva armoricana; assembly: GCA_032360965.1. Lineage (NCBI taxonomy): Eukaryota > Viridiplantae > Chlorophyta > Ulvophyceae > Ulvales > Ulvaceae > Ulva > Ulva armoricana. Next base: position 1,057,975 of record JAUMHO010000013.1, read on the forward strand.
TCGGTCCCCCGGGTCGGGTACTCGCAGAGCTACCAGTTTGCACGGAACGATCTCCTGCAGAATCCGTCGTCGGTGCGCACCCCTGCACCGCAATGACCACACATGATGTGGTGGGCCGTGCACGTCGATCTACAACCACCGCGGTGTTGTCCAGAACCAGGCCTTGCAGGCGATCTTGGACGTGTCGTGCCGTTCACATTTGCGGTTCCGCGCATGAATTGAATGCCGTTGATGAGTGCCAAGACTCTTGCAGGGCTGCGTGGAGTCGATCAAGCTCATCTACTGGACACTAAGCTCCCTTGGGGACGGCCCGGAGGCAAACGCGCCTGTGGACGCGACGGCGAAGGAGCTCATCGAGGCGACCGTCAACGACGTCACGTTGCACCTCATGTCCCGCACGCTCATCTTGTCCAACCTCGCGACGACGCTCGCGCTCGCGAAAGGCACCAATCCCCTCCGCCCGATGCGCTACCTCATGAACTGTATCCTCAAGATCTGGGAGACCAAGCTCAGTGACCTCGTGCGGCCTCGCTTCACCTCTCGCGATGCCCCTGCCTGGCGCACCTGCCCCTCGCACCCTCCCTGCCTTGCCTTGCAGGCCTATTCTGTACACTCCCTTGTGCTGCAGCGCGTGCACGAGCACCACAGTCCACCACAGGATGTGTGGTGCAGTGCGTACTGACCCAGGTGCACGCAGCTGCTGTGTGGTCGATGGATGTAGACGACTGCACAGCTGCGCTGGGCGGCTGACGCAGCTAGGCCACTGTAGCCTGTTGATGCGTTGATGCAGGGCCCGCGGCATGGGTCCGCCGGCACTGTTTGGCTCCTGCCGGTGCGCAGGGTGCTGCCAGTGCGGGGCGTGACCAGGGGGGCGTGCGTGCAGCTGGAGACGCAGACGGTGACGCTCGTGACGCGGGAGGTGCTCTCGCAGCTCACGAACCACCGCCACATCCAAGTCACGTTTGGCACCGACGGCGCGGCGCTGCTGCGGCTGCTCAACATGATCATGCTCAAGATCCTCGACGAGAGCAACCTGCCGAACATCTTTGCGGCGCTCCTGCAGGCGATGCTGTCAATCCCCGACATCGTCACGACCTCAGGGCCGCAGCAGGTGCACTGCTTCCAGGCGCTTGCCGTGAAGTGCCTCACCAAGATCACCAAGACCCGCCTCTCCGAGGAGCAGGTGCGCGCCCCCGACCTGTGCCCTGCTCTCCGCGCCAGCGACACCCGACCGGTGCTGCTACCGTGCCCCCCGGGGACTGCCCCTCGGGCGGTGATGGCCGTGCCAGACAGCAGCACAACCGCCGCTGCTCTCGCGTCAGGCCTGGGCGGTCCGAGCCTCATACGGAATGTGCGAGGATCCGATTGTGCTGCTCGGACGGCCTGCTGCGGCGTGGCGGGGAAGGGTGGGGTGACATGCGTGCGTGAGGGGGGGGAGCTTGCGGTGGTCGCTTGGGGTGATGTCGCGGTTACGGTGCGGTGTGGCGTGCAGTATCCGCTCGAGCAGGTGCTGCTGAGTCTGCACGACTACTTTGCGACGCTGGGCTCGGTGGAGGTGCGGAGGCTGTCGGCGGAGAATGACAAGCCGCTGCGCATGGTCAAGACGGTGCTGCACACGCTGTGCAAGATCTTTGGGTACCGCGTCACGCGCACCCTGGAGGACATGCCGCAGATCCGCAGCCTCAACGGCCAGGCCATGATCGTAATGTACGCGGAGATCAACCTGCGCTCCCTCGTGGACCTCGGCATGATCGCCGCGCCCGGCGCCGCCACGTCGCCGGACAGTGCCGCTGCGGCCGCGGCCACGCCACCGACAGCGTCTCCAGGGTCCGGCCAGGGTAACGAGGCGGCTGCACCAGCCGGCGCCGGGGCGGCTCGCACGCCGACCTCCAGCCGCTCCGGCCGTAGCAGCGGCGGCGCGTCGCCGCTGCCACCGACAGCGCCACGTGCGGCTTCTCCAGCGACGCAGCCGCCCGTGGCGGCGGCGCAGAGTGCGGCGGCCGTGGTGGCAGCACCTGCGTCGCCGGGGCCGGCGGCGGTTGAGGCTGAGGTCGAGGAGGATGACTTGGCGGCGCAGCCAGACCACTTCCTTAACCGAATCGCGCGGCGGTCGGGAGCGGACGCCCCTCAGCCGCTACAGTCCAGCAACACTGTCAACATGGCCGCTGGGGGGCCGGGCCCAGCCATGGGTGATGACCTGCGGGAGAAGGTGCGGACTCGTCTGGAAGCGCCACCCCCAGATGTCACCATGCGTCTCCCGTTCCCTTCCACAGCGCCTTCCACAGCGCCTCTCAAACTCTGCCCACAGTTATCTGCGGATGATTCGTGGGCGACTCTAAGCACCAACACGCGTCAAAGTCGTGCGCGGCAGGATGAAACGCACATGTTCTGCCGAGGCCTTGGAGTTGATCCATCCGCCTGGCGCTGTGTAAGCACGACTACTGATCTCGGGCGGCGTGCTTCATCCGTGGCCTGTTGAGATGCACGCTGGGGAGCCTCCAGGCGCCCCGAAACGACATTAGCACATGCACCGTCACAGTTGCTGCTATCTTGAGTTGCTGCTATCTACTGCCTGCTGTCACTCTCGCGTTTCGCCTGCTCTGGAGAGCTTGCGCTTGTGCAGGTCATGGAGACGTTCAACAAGATCGGCGCCGCAAGCACCACCCACCTCGGGCTCGAGACGCTGTACAACCTGCTCGAGGAGCACCCCACCTTCCCGGTGGAGGACCTCCTGTCGCGCACGTCGGAGCCCTTCCGCAACTACATTGACAAGGGCCTGCACAAGGTGTGGCCCCCCTGCCAGCCGCTGCCCGGGCCACGTTGTGGGAGTGCTCTGTGCACTTGGTGCCGCTGCTCCTGGTCATGGTGTCGCAGTCCGTCTATCCCTCAGGCGGCGCTCTCACATGAGCTGCTGCGAGGTAACCAGTCAATGCGCAATCTGGCCTAGCCCCTGCGCTGTCTGATCTGGTGTCCTGTACCCCGTTGTGGTGGGCGGCATGACAGACTGTGTGGCTGCGAGCTGCACCGCCCGGTTGAGGTTGCACCGAGCATGGCCTTGCTCGATGCTTTGTGGATGTGCCTGAGCGCACAGTGTGCCCCTGCAGATCCATCGCAAGCGTGTCAAGATGCGGAAGCGGAACCGCACGCCACCCTCGCAGCAGCGCTTCACCCTCACCAGCGTCCCCGAGGGCAGCTCCAGCGTGCGCACTAGCAGCAGCCCGGGGCAGCAGGCGCCCCCCCCGGACGACCAGTACCATCTGCGGGAGCGCCTCCAGCGCCTCGAGGCGGCGGCGCACCAGGTGACGGCGCAGCCCGCAGGGCCCCGCTGATCGATACGTGGGCGAGCCCACTCGCGGCAGGCTGACGCTGTTCCATGCACACCGCTGTGGACGCCCGCCGGCACTGGGAACCCGCGAGATCTGTTGGCTGTTTGATTGCCACCGCACGCCACGGTGGAAGCCGGAGAGGTTGCCGATGGCACTCGAGCCTGATGGCGTGCCCTCTTGCAGAGGTGGGCCGGCTAGGAGAGCCTTGTGGCATGTTGCACGATGGTTTGCCGGGGAGGTGCTTGTGTGGCTCATTCACACGTGGCCGCACAGGATGTGGGGCAGCATGGTCTTTTTGCCAGGTTGTCCTCCTGCACCATGACCAAGTGCTCCATCGGCAGCAGCTGTGATGAACGAATGGATTTGTCTTGTGGATGCGACTGCATCTTCTAGCTAGCACAGTTTAGTTTGCCACCAGTGGCTTGAATGCTGATAACAGGGCATTTGCCACATCATCTTTCCTCGTTGTTGAGTGTTTCATATGTAATGTCGTAGACCTTGCTGATTTTCCGTGCTGGCTCGTTGTACATATGATTCGGCGTACCCTAGAAGACGTCGCTGTGGGGCCATGCGACGCCAGGTGCTCAAGGGGTTTACCAGAGACGGGCAATCGCATCATTAGGAGCAAGTTGACGCACATGGCCAATTGTTATTGTATGACGCTAGCAACAGTTGGCCTGCATGCATGGCAGCCACATGGAAGCTGTCAGTTGACATACGTTCAACTGCGCCAAGTTGACCGACTTCAGCACGCGTATGACATAAGCACGATGTCCTGCATGAAATCGCCCTTTTGCAGTACGCCACTCGGTCTTTTCCGTCCAAGCCTTGTCACGCTGCCACAGCAAACTTCACGCTGGATTGTCCATTTCAAAGCTGGCAGTCCAGTTCAACGCCAATATTAGCAGTAAGTGCTTCACGTCCTGATTTTTTTACGGAGGGTCGTGATGACGCCCATTACAAGCCGTCCTGCAGCTGGTCGACTCCGCATGTCGCGCTTGAACCGAAAGGCGGCATGTCGTGCGATCGCATTCGAAAAATATCAAGGGCTGGGGAATAATTTCATTCTGGTGTGTATCCTCATGCGATGGACCGTGTTTCCAGGGCATGATCGTCAACCATGCGATCCAGGCGCACGCCCCACCCTTGCTGTCACGAGCCGTTCCACGCGATTCAGGTTGACAATCGGAACTCGAACGAACCCATTGTATCAGCTGCAGAAGCCCAGACGTGGTGTGATGTCAACTTTGGCGTGGGTGGGGACGGAATAATCTTTGCTATGCCGCCTGAAGGGGACACAGATTTCTCGATGCGCATCTTCAACAGCGACGGATCGGAGCCAGAAATGTGTGGAAATGGTATCAGGTGCCTTGCCAAGTTCGTAGCGGATGCCGATGGAGTTTCAAGCGCTTCATACAGGATACACACTCTGGCAGGTGGGTGACATTCCTTGTGAACCTGCAAGTGTCCACAGCCGCAGCGGGCCTCTTCCAGAACTCTACAGATCGCGAGTTTATCCATTTTACAGTGGAATGTTGTAAACTGCGATACGTCTTGCATCAGATACAGTTCAGAGCTGATGCGCAGAGGTTGACAATGTCCCCCAGCGCACAGCTGGTCGCCCGCCGGGCGACCAGCCAATGGGAAACATCAGTGCTTGTCATGACGAAACATTAGTTGCAGGCCTGATCGTGCCAGAGCTCCTTGAGGATGGCCGCGTGAAGGTGGACATGGGCAAGCCCATCCTGAAAGCCTCAGAGGTACCCACAACTCTTCCAGTAAACGAGTCGGATATCGCGATGGCTGTTCCACTTGAAGTGGCTGGCTCGCAGTGGACTGTCACAGCTGTTGGCATGGGAAATCCCCATGCTGTTGTGTACAGCAAGGATGATGCTGACGTGAAGGTATGCATTCCCCTCACCAGCCGGTGTTGAGTGGTGGCATGAAATACTTCGATTGACGTTGCAGGGTGCATGATCTCAAGCTTCCACGCTCTCCCTTGCGTACATGACTCTGCATCACCATCGCGCCCACTTCATGTACATCAGGCTCCGAGTACTGTTAGCTGCACACAACACCGGCGTACCAGTCAGTGCAGGCCATCAAACCCCCAAAACAACAGCCGGGAAAACATAGCACTACTGCACAGGGAGCCACTAGCTTGGGCAGTATCCAGTCTGCACAGCTTCATTCACAAACCCTTTCCTGCAGCTATACGCATTTTGCTGCATGCGCTACATGGCATACTCAGTATTGCCTCTGTGCAGGTCGATGATGTGGATCTGGCAGCAGTGGGCCCACTGTTTGAAGCACATGAGACATTCCCCGCCAAGACCAACACGGAGTTTGTAGAAGTGGTGTCACGTACCCACGTACGTATGAGCGTATGGGAACGAGGCGCAGGCCGCACTCTAGCATGTGGCACTGGGGCATGTGCACTGGTGGTGGCAGGGGTGCTAGAGGGGCGCCTAGACCGAGGGGCGGTCGTGCGGGTTGATCTTCCGGGCGGGCCACTCGACATTGAGTGGACAGAAGAGGGGAAAATCTTCATGACAGGACCCGCTGAACGTGTATTTAAGGGCCACTCGGAGTGAGCAACAGATTCAGTGAAGTTTGATATCTTAAAATGGCTAAAAATCTTGGGTCGGCAACGCGTTTGATTGTAATGCAACACAGCTGAGCGGTCGGGTCGCATGTTGAGCAATGGGCAATTTTCACAACTCCTTCAGACACATGCACTTGAATGTGGATTCCAGAAAAGAACATCCCAGGCACGGGCGGAGTCAGAGCTGTTGCAGCCATGATGTGTGACGTTCATGAGAGAAACAGCAGCAGCCGCATCTGTCACAACAGCATGGCAGCAGATCAGATCTGCGGACTCAGCCAGACAAACTGAACCACATTCAAGGTGCGAGCACGACAGACCGCATGCATCTTCCCACCCACGGGCCTAGGAACCTCTCAGGCACGGGCGGCAGAAGTGGCTGCACCAAACGGTGGTCACCTGCATCGCTGTGCTTCATCCACCACGTATGCACCAAATCAGAGATCACATTCCACCTCATAGATGTGCCGCTGTAGCAGGCGCCGCCGAGGTGGCACGAATGTGGCCCCTGGATCCCATGAGGCTCATAGACGATCGTGTGCGCAGCCCGGTCAAGCGTGCTGCAACCTGTATGGGGCCCCAACCTCTGTCCACAGCGGCCTGCAACGCGCGCAGGTTACTGGGTTTGGGTGTGGCAGGTGCCATGACACTGTCCGTCGCACCAATGCACATCCAGGCAGCTGTGCAGGTGCACCATCACGATGACATTTCCCATGTGTCCCAGACTGCTGGAGCTGGCATGTCTTGCGCGCATGTGGCAGCAAGGCAACCCCGGTGCATGGACCGCCCGTATGTGTCAGGAGATTGCCCGTGCAGCTGCACACACCTTCACATCTTCTGACCGCATCTCTGCATCTCCTATCTACAAACTGCCATGCTGTGCCTGCCATGCAGGGTCAGATGCTGGTGTGCAGCTCCGCTTCTGCAGCACCACTGGACTATCACTTCTGTGCACGGATCATTTGACAGAGATTGCACCCGAGAGGCACCGCTGCAGAGTGCAGCTCCCAAGCGTCCACTGAGGCCATGGTCGCCGAGTGCACATGCATGCCAGCCACGGTCCACGTGTCAGCTAGCTGCTGCCGGCTGCTGCTCCGCGCTCTGCTGCCATGCCTGTTGCTTTGCCACCTTCTTGGCATTGCGCATCGCCTTCCTCTTGAAACCATACTCTGCCGCACGCCTCCGCTTGACCGGTGTCTTTGCCACTGTCTTGACCTCATCCCCCTTGCCGTTGCCACCTCCACTCCGGCCGCCACTGCCTCTGTCACAGCTGCCCCCGTGCATGCCGCCACCGCCGCTGCATTCCCCACTGCCGTTCTCACCGCCGCCACCCTGGCGCGCATCACCACTCGCGCCCCTGACCCCACCGCTGCCGGGGCGGCTGCGGCGCCGGCTGTCACCGCGGCTGTCACTGCGGTCGTCGCCGCGAGTGCCGCCACCGCCACCCCCGCTGCTGCTTCCACCGCGGCCCGAGAACTCGTCCTTGCTGCCACCCCTGACCCCACCGCTGCCGCCGCTGCCATCGTTGCTACGACGAGCGCCCCTGCTGCGGCTGGGGTTGCCGCCACTCCCACTTCCAGGCCGCGCCCCGCCATCGCCGCCTGCCCCGGCGCCGCCGCCGTTGCGGGGAGGCGGCCGAATGGCCAGCACTTCGTCCAGCCGCAGAATCGAGCCCAGCAGCGGGCTGCCGCGCATCTTTTGCAGTGCGTCGGGTCGCATCGTACGAAGATTGGAGGGCTGGCTTGTGAGCATCTGATATGCATGGTCAAACGCCCCCCGCACAGCACCCGAAGCAAACGACCCCCTACAACGCATGCACCTTCAGCACACGCACACACGAATCCCGCACGCAGCGCTGCAGCGCACCCGACCATGATGATGTGCCAGCGCAGCTGATGAGTGCTCAACCAGATGCAGGCATGAAAGTCCGGGACTGGAGAGATACGGGCAGACGCGGTTCACCGATGCCGCCCCTTGAAGCCCGAGGGGAGCACAGCACGGTGTCACGCGATCGCGAGGCTGGCGCACACCCGGCGACGTCATTGTTCTTGTCGAGGGGGTCCATGATGGAGTAGCGGTCGCCACTGCGCTGGCGAAACTTGGGCGGATGCGGGAAGATGGCGCGCTTCTTGTAGCAGTAGCCACCGTCATTGCACGAGACGCCGGCGATGGAGATGTCGAGCTGGCGGCCGTAGAAGCGGAAGTAATCGATGAGCAGCAGGCCGAGGTTGCAGTCGAGCTTCTGCGTCTTGTCTGCATGCGTGTGCACGGCCTGTTGCGGGCCCCCGCGGCGGCCAGGCGCCGCCAACCGACGCGGGAGCGACACAGCTGCGAACGAAGGGGGCGCAGAGACCGAAATGCAGCATCAGCATGCAAGCATAGGCGATGTGTGCACCTGATCGCTTCTAACGTCAAGCAGGGGGGGGCGGGGGAGGCAGACGGTTGGGCCGCCAAGGCAGTACAATGCGTCTGATGATTAGACACGGACGCCAGGGCGAGAGGAGCATGCAGGGACGCAAGGGATGGTCAGGTGTACCACCAGATCCACACTGTCAAACCAGGGCTCTATGACAGACGGCGCTACCAAGCAGCGCGTGTGGCCCTTGCAGGGCTACCCGGCCCGCAGCCTGAACAGCAATCGGCGCAGAATCCAGTACGAGCAGAGTGCGCTGCCGCAGTGGCGGGGCGGTGGGAGGCGCACTGCGGTACTCCGTCCGGCGGGAGGGGTGCATTTTCAGAAAGGCGATGACGGAGAGGATGAGGGAGAAGCTGCTGAGGCCGCCGGTGAAGACCTCGTTCATCTGGCGCTGCAGCAGGAACAGCTTGAGCACCGTCACGAGCGGCCGCAGTGGCGGCCAGTCGGCGAGCGAGGCGCGGATGTACTCCACTGCGTCCACGCCGTTGCCCATGCCGATGGACAGATCAAACTTGAGGCCGTACGGCATCACCACCAGCTTCACGATCGGCACCTTCGCAGTCGCCACCACCTGCATGCCACCAATGCCTGTGCCGCTGGTCTGTCTCACCAGCAGCCGCTGGTCTGTCTCACCACAGCACAGTGGGGGAGTGTGCCATGGTACCCGACTGCCAGCACGGGCAGCACGGGGCGCCGCGGCTTGTGTGCACAGTGAGGCTCACGCAGCCAGGCAGCTGCTGCAGGGTCCCCAGGGCCAGCAGGGGAAGCTGGCGGCAGTGGTGGCGAGGGGGCGCCGTGTGGGGCGCACCTCGACTTCCGTCGCCCAGTCCCTGCGGTTGAGCGCCTGACCGATGGCCTTGAGGGCCGGAACAACCCCCGTCGAGCCGATCTCGTCACAGAGGATGACGCAGTCCACATCGGACGTCGGCAGATGTAGACCCGTTGCAAACGACCCAAAGATCTGCACCGGGGCACCGTCTCAGTCAGCAACCAGCGCGCGACCTCGAATACATGCACCTGGCTAAACCGGGAGCCCGGGCTCGTCGCAGCTCTGGATGCGCGTCCATCCTCACACCAGCAGGTGTCTGGGTGCAACGATTTGTGGCGGCCCGTGGCCATGCCGCGCAGATCGGAGGTGGTACGTCTGCCAGGCTCTCAAGGTGGCCACCAGGGGACATGGCTCAGGGCGATGAGGCGTCAGGCTTGGGGGAGGGCGGCGCACCCCGACGCACCCCGACGCACCCCGACGCGCCCCGACCGCCCCGACCGCCCCGACCGCCCGACGCATGCTTCCACCGATCGCCACCCCGACGCACCCCGACGCACCCCGACGCACCCCGAGGGGAGGGCGGCGCACCTCCATGCGGGCGGTCGGGAAGATGCCGTTGATCAGCGTCTGGAGGAGCTCCTTGGCTTCAACGCGCTGCGCGTCCTCTACAGGCACCGGCCGCAGCAGAGATGTGAGCTCCACAATTTCGTTGTGCAGGCGGATGGACTGCGACGCGATGTGGGTGTTGGCGCCGTACCACGGCAGCTCCTCGTCGCGCCACTTGATCACCTCCCCCGCGTCCCTGCCTGCACTCCACAACACGACTGCTGCGCCATCCTGCCACTGCACACCGCCATTGCGACGCCACGTGGCTCAACGCTGCAGGCATGTCACGGGCTTGAGGTGTAGCTTTTGGCGCAGCAGCAGGAAAGACATGATCCCGGCTGCTGAGGGTTGTCTGTGGTACCTGCGGATTTGACACGATCCACGTTCTCCGTTGGATCATGAAGACCTGGCTTACAAACATCTTGCGACGACCCATATGGCAGCAGTGGCATTGGCCCACAAGGTACATGGATGTTGAACGACACAAACGCAGTTGAAGCGATCGGTGGAAGCATGCCTGCTTCTGGCATGGGATCCCCGGCTGGCTCCACTTCGCCATCACTCCCAGCGACGCTACCAAACGCAATGTATTCGTCGTCGAGGCCTTCCTGTGGACTCTGCGGATGCTCTGTGTCCTGCTCGTTGTCTGCATGTAGGCAGTGTCAACATGCATCAAAACGCCCAACCACGCGTGCAAATACAGTTGCTAGCCTGCCATTCTGGCGTAGAAAAGCTATGAAACCAGGTATAATTGCCAATTCAATTAGTCCGGTCGCATGAAACATGAAGAGGCCCACTTGTGATGGTTGCAGGACAACATGGTTGCATGCAATCTCCCCACCACGCGGCCGGGTCTCACGTCGGTAGAGTGTTGTGAAGCGTGGATACCACCTGAAACTGTGATCTGACCTCAAGCGTGTTCGTGATGTAACTACTGCTTTGGCTCAAACGTGATTTCTGGTGCTGGGTCAGGCCCTCCTTGAGCACCGTGCCCAGCGGATGGGATGCTGCAGAAAGCACCCAGACACGTGCAGGCATCGCACATTTATGGGCATCATCGTCTGATTGAGATACACGCCGTTTCTTGTGCTTTGGTCCACCTGCTGCATCTTCTGATTCAGACCCAGATATGACCACCGGATCAGCTTGGACCTGGGGTTCTGCAGGGTTGTCTGGGCCCTCTGCCGCTTCCGGCAGCGCTTGCTGTTTGGCGTTGTCAGCTGCAGACGGTCATGCAAGTATGATAGAGGTCACGAGCTTTACCGGACACATCCAACGGAGGTTGGGCAAGAGGATCACCTTCAATATTGGCATGCTGTGGAAATGATGCATCTCGCGTTGCGCCACTGAAAGAGAACAGCGGCATCGCAGCTTCTGATATCGTTGTCTTTCCGTACATTCGGACGGTACCGAGAGCAAAGCCTCTTGGAAGCTCAGTCATATCAAATCTGATTGCCCCAGTGTGAGTTGTACCAGGGCCAGCTCCCTTGTGCTGCACAGACTATGCTTTATAGAGACTCTCACTCAACCGAAACAACGACTGCACCTCACGGTAGCTGGTCCACTTTAGATCACATGGAGCCACAACACGAGTCGTGGACCAATGAATTGCGTCGGGAGCTCCCGCAGTGTCAGACGCAACTGTGACGTTCAATGCGAAAGGCGTACCTCGCGTTCTAACGTTTTTCTATACTCTTTAATGACATTGTCAACCTTTCTTCGGTGATGTGCGGAGTAATGCTTGGCCTCTGGGTGTGCCCGACGCAAGCGGTCGTACGACTCCTTGTCATGATATACTGCGGGATTCTGACCAACAAGCACGGTATAAAACGTATTCTTTTTCCTGCCGACGACCCCAGCATCACCTTTCTCCTGGTCTTCGTGCTTCTCGCGGCGATTCTTCGGCTTTGTGACACCTCGTGACTGCGAGGCCAGCGGCCTTTCACGACGTGGATCAGACAATGCTTTTGACTTCACCATCTCTTCTTTGAATTTAGGTTTTTAATAGTGATGTCACTGATGGTGGCTGCGATGTTTTGACATGGCTCCGTTCAAGCATGAGCGCAACAACCGTGCCCCCGAAAAGACTGCGCAACGCAACCCCAACAATTTCGCTCTCGGCGACGTCCAAGACTTGACACACATGTGTTGAGCGTGGTGGCGTGTCGTTTGCGTAGATGGCGATAGAATCTTCACGTGTCACAAGGCTCCATGCGTTTCTGGGCTTACACCTGAAGCCACAGAAGCATCGTTCACAGCATTGTAATGCTGTCGGCCCGCACAGAGCTAATTCGTAGATTTCCGGTCCTCACAGCAGGCGCATGTACATGCACAACACCGGCTGATTTCTCAATTCGCTTGACAGTATTGATGTCTGTGCTTATCACTGGCAAGGCACACTGCTCTGCAATACAAGTAGTTGCAAAAGAGTACAAGGGCAAACCCACGCAGTGGACCAAGTCATGGAATCAGACAACAGCAGCACAGGCTCATCGCTTTTTTAAAAGGATTCGAAATCGCGCAGGCAATACTAGTTGCGTTGCCAGAATCCGATCTCCCATACGAGCATAAGCAGAGGTCAACACCAAGGTGACCGGAAGCTGGCCAAATTACTATATTGCAGTGGCGGCTGTCCACGCCACATGTATACACCTGTCCGTGGAGATGTCGCACCTCACCGCACAAAAAAAACAAGACAAAACAAGACAAACCTCGGGTATCGCGCCAAAAACAACTGGGAATCGGCCACGGCACCCCTACGCGTAGGGGCGGGTGAAACAGAAACATGAGACACAGTGAGGCCCACCACTGGTGGCACGGAGTCCTACCATGCAGAGCTGCACAGGACAGGGGAGTCAGACATCCACGCACGGACATGGGAATTCGTTAACCTCCGGCAGGCAGAGAGCGCATGTAGTAGTAGACAAACTTGAGATGTGCCCACATGTGCGTGCCATAGGTCGCCGTGCCAATTCATGTCGCCGCGGCAATGACAAAGCCAGCCACAATGTGAGTGCATAGCCGTGGCCTATGACGTGCACACGGTCCAGTAAGAAAGGGACAGAACGCACATTCAAGGCCCATCCCCAGACCACGCGCAACAGGAAGTAGTGCGCAACCAAACGAGCTTGCGATGTCATGAGCTTGCCAGAGTCGCTGTAGCGGCAATGCACTGCTTGGCATGCGCCTGGAGCTTGCACTGTACACACGCCACCGCCAGCGGCTGGCTGGCAGCCAGCCAGCACAAGCCCCTATGCATGCCATGTAGCTCGTGTACATGTTACAGCAGGATGCACAAACTGGTCGAGCCAGCACTGCAACGGCTGTATGGACCATGAGCCGAGTGCACGAGCCGCACAGCACACAAACCGCATCCACACCGTGACGCCTGACACCAGCTTGGTATGAACTACACAATGCTAAGCTCCTTCTGCCACTCCCGGTGATAGATCAAGCTATGTACCTGCGCGGGTGATCCCCGGAGCCCACAGCTGCGCCACATGCACAGCCAGCTTTGCCTCATCGCATGTGACCACCTCGCTCAGCACAGGAGGAGGCCCTGTGAGCTGTGTGCGGTTGTGTGAGGGGGTTGTCCAGGTGGCTGACCCCCTTGGCTTGTGGTCCGGTTATCCGGACATGTCAAGGTCCTTGGAGGATATGGCGGGTAAGTGGCACGTTCACACGTGTACATACATACCTGGCCCTGATTCGAGACCTGTACGCTGTTGCGTGATGCACCTGTGACCTTGCCTCTCTTCGATGTCACTACATACATCCCTGGCCCGAGTTTCTACACACACAACCCAAATCGGCGGCATCTGTTGCCCTCTAAACCGGTCCCTGCATTTGCTGTCCCTTTCAGCGTTCCCGTCTTGGCTCATCACGCCCATACGGCTGCCTCTTTAGCGTGGCATTGGCGCCACGAAACATCTGCGGACAGGGGGCATGGTAACAGTTCTGGTACTTTCAGCATTGCAGCCAGTCCGGCAACTTCTGGCATTCCAACACACTAGGGCCTTGGTAAGCCCAGAGACCACAGGAACAATGAGCATGCGGAGCCGACACATGATATGACATTGCATCTTCTGAAGCCGATTCTGATACATTACATGCTCAAGGGTAACACATTTAATATTCTGCCTGTGCCGCTGATTGATGTGGGTGGACATGCACACAGGCGCCATAGTTGGACCTATAGCTACCCCCGCCCAAACCACATGCTATCCAGATCTAGGATAAGATCTACCATCGATCCCCTCATTATCCGAAAAGCACCTCATACTAGATCTCACACCTCACTCCGCAAGAACACTCGTCTCACTCTCACGTTGCCCCATTGTGAAGGGCAGCCTGTCGAATGTCGGTGAACTGTACAGTCGACATGGCCAGGGCGACAAGCTGCTACACCATTTGTACAGCTGGAGCAACACTCAGACCAGGCAGTGTGCTATATCATGGCTACGTAGCCAGTGTCATTCCCGGGCCAAGCACTCAGCCAGGCTGTACAGGTAACGCTGACCAACCCAGGGCAAGTCTGAGCTGCGTCTCGTCTTCAGTTTGTGGCCCTCAAGCCAACAGCATGAACCCGTTCGTATGTATACTTATGACTAGCACACACACGCCAGCCTATGCGCTGCCAACACTAATGCACAAGCTCGACATGAGAGCATCGCATGCGCCCATGTCGGTGTGCCATCATACTCAGGTATCCTTTCTCACAGCCAACACTGCCCGACTGAACTCGCAATCCAGCTGCTGAGCTTTGGGACTCAAACTCAAACTCAGACAGGATGGTCACACTTCCTGATCCAGGCCATTGAAGTCCATGTCAGGCCAGAATGTGTCCAGAAGGGCCCGCAGGTCCCGGTCAGGCTGCGCCATGCGCTGCCGCAGCCGCGCGATGCCCCTCTGCACGTCCGGCGCCTGCCGTGGCGCATACCAGTGGTTGAAGCCCTCTGCACGACGCACCATGGACGCCGCAAAGCGGGGTGCCTGGCGGAGCCGCGCATGATCAAGCACTCTGTTCAGCGCCTGCACACCAACGTGCCCACTGTGACCACACTGCTACTGCCCACTGTGAGAAGCATGCTGCAACAGCGCCGCAGTTCATTCAAGTGCATGACTATCTATCTTGGAGCTGTCCGCCTTCGTACGGCAGGAGGCTCCGCTGGCTGCAGGAAAGAGTACCGTCCGTCTATGGCCGGTCTGCATGCATGCCCATTAGAAACACTGGCCGATGCACCGGCAGCCCGCATACACGGACTGGATGCTTGCAGAAAGCTCGCAACTTCTCTGCCCCGAACGTGGCCCTGAGCCCCACGTTCTGTGAAGACATGATCACACACAACCGGCGGGTATGCCAGTGTTGCTGCTCGTTCTATCCGCTGTGGCCGATGCCCTCTTCGGGCTGGCATGATGCCCGAATCCGTCTTCTTGTTTTTACAGCACGGAGGAATGGGGACAGAGCACAGGAGAGGCCCAAGGGCAGAGATCACCTTGACTCGCCTGGCCGGATCCCGGAGCTCGGAGATGGTGAGGATGAGAAACTGCTCGGGAGGGAAGAATGCCAGCCACCACGCGATCTGTGCAGCATATGTGGAGAATCATGGAATATGACCGCTCTACCATGATTCACAGGTACGTCGCGGCGTGCCTGTGAATCATGGTAGAGCGGTCATATACCATGATTCTCCACAAAAGGGAATCGTGGTAGCAACACGAGCTGTCACGTTTTCTTTTGTGTAACAGCGGGGCCCGGGTTCTTTTGGCTACCCCCGCACGCTGGTTCTTTT
>JAUMHO010000013.1:1073588-1087966 GCA_032360965.1 Ulva armoricana
CTTCCAATCCAACACTTTGTATGATGTCTAGGTCACATGTTGTGATGTATCATTACGTTAACCGGGCCGGAACCGCTAGAATCCACTCCACAATATCAGGGAGACATCAACCCACGGATTGACTTCACCGCGCGGTTGGGCCGAGTGGCACAACCCAGCAGACCTGTCAGTAGGTGTGAAACGACTCTGTTCGCAGTCACCTCTGGCAGGCAAGACTTGTATGGTCAGCACGCTCTGGTATTGCTCGATGACCGGATTGCCAGTTCTAGGCTTTGCTAGCTGCACTGAGATATGCACATGGCCGCATCGAGAACACCACGCGGTGTCCGAACAGAGTGAAGGACACAGTGTACCGTCTATGCTACATGAAGTGGGTATGTTAGTAAGATGGCCGGCGTCTGCAGTCTGTCATTCTGGCAGTGCTCAGCTCTCCCAGTCGCGGTAAGCGTACGCGTGGACCGGTAGTCGCCAACGGGGGACGGCTGCCGGCCGCGGCGCCCCAGCAGAATAGTTGATGGATGCAATATTCCATGTTATATACATGCAAGCAGGTGCCAAGACGGGGACTGCACATCCACAACGCGGTGCATGTCGCGCCGGATGATCGGTTCTGGATAGCGGCTCCAAGCCCGATGCTGCAGGAGCACGGCGGGCTGCTGGAGCACGATGGACGGTTTGCAAGCAAGCTCCAGCCAGAGGCTGGCTCGGGCACGCGAAGTCAACCGTGGATCACAAGCGCGGTACAGGCGTCGGTTGAAGGTACGGTACCGGTGCAATGCTATGGCTGCGCTCTCGACAGCTCGCGATCGATCGCCGGGCAGATCCTCCTCAGCATGATTGTCGGGACTTTCGATTGGTGTACATATGCCCCGACAAATGATCCTAAACATTAACCACTGGCAGAGACTGCTGACCCACTTCTGTGACATGTGTGCACCTGGCATGTTTGACTGAGCGATTGTATGCATGCAGCCATTGCAGCCATTGCATATTGCATGCTAACATTGCTTGCGCGCAGGCCTCTAGATCTGCTGGCCTTACACGCACGACACCCTGGCCCCATGACACCCTGGCCCCACGGTGTAGCGGGTTGTCAACTTTCTTAAAACCTAACTGTGACTATGGGTCAGGTACCCCAGTCCTGCGCCTCCTGCAGCTGGGGGTTGTGCCTTAATTAAACAGGTGTGGAACAGAAGTACATCTAGATCCAGAACAGTCGCATTTGTTCAATGCGGCTGACTGGAACCACCCTGAACACCGGTTGCTGAACCCTTATCTATGTTCGATGCCGGTTGAGAAGTAACGTCGACAACAAGTTGCGTTATCACATATGCATGACCACGGTGGCATCGATATGGAACCCGCGGAGCACCCATGGTGCCACCCGCAACCGACCGATTTTCGTGCACATAGCTGTTGCCACATGCCAAAATGATCCGGGCGACGTTTTCGATGGCTCTCAGGACTCGATTTCAGTATGGATAGTTTTCCTCGAACAGAGACTCAGCGGTGGCCGTGTATACGTAAGGCCTGTGTCTTCCCAACGAGGAATATACCGCATGTCATCTATTACTACAGGACGGGCGGATTTATTTTCTGGCGGTGGATGGGCCGTGACAAAGGGCGTCACGCATTTTCTGACCGTGGGACGGGTACAACGCGTTACCATGATGAAACTTCTTTGGTTGACATGCTTTGCACACTGGAACAGGCAGGAACAGGTACTCATGAGAGTATCCGAACGTATCTGATATGAAACCAGCTGATACAGCGCACATGACAGTATCTGATATGAGAGCGTTTGACACATGTACATGTGTCGTTACGACACGGATCGCGAGTTGCGACGCTTGCTGAAGCAGCTGAGAGCAGTCTGATGCATCATGCAGCAAGTACAACTGCACCGCACATCGCAGCCATCTCTGGTCAAATGGCTGCCTGGTACATAAGCAGGCCACAATTTTTGTCGCCACCCACACCGCGGCACCGCATTCAGAGGCAGTGTTCCACTTTGCCAGCGAAACGCCAAAAAAGACGGCGTACTCAACCGAATCATCCAAGTGTAGCCGCTGCATGCTCATGCACGCTGCCGATCCGCCACGCGCGATCGCGCTGCCTGATCACGGCAGCCGGTCCGGACCCCGCGTTGTTGGAGGCAGGTAACATGGGCTTTCTTTTCATCAGAGACGGAATAGAATGCTTTGAAACATCCTTGCCACGCCAGCGCCCGATGTTGAGTCGACCGTGGCGTGGATGCACTCCCAGTACACGTATCTCAGTGACTTTCAAACAATTGGTGGCCGTCGGAGGCTTGCGAAATTATACACTGGTCTCACTTTGTTTGTGTGTTGAGCGGCTCTCAGGGCAACAGGCCCTGGTTGAAGTGACCGGTAGGTTTCATCCCTGCTTTTGGCTTGTGCGTCCACCCTTTGGCGATGCCGGGCTGTTCCCTTGATCAATTAACTCCGTGTGCCACACACAGCGGTCTCCGCTTCACACACGATACGAGCTCGTGACGGCGCACAAGAGCTTGTGTGGCATGTGCAGCACGGCAACAGCCCGAGAGTCCAGATATCCAGCGTGGCGTTGTAAACAGACACTGCCCAGGTGTCGCTGCGGCGTACGTTGAAAGGTTGGCAGGCCCTGGTGGCGTGGCTTCCAGGGCGGAGAAGCCCCTTCCTGTCGGCACGCACGAAATGGATGGTGATCAAATCACGCATGTCCCCCTGCATGCTCTACGGCATGGCACTCTGGCAGATCGCAGGGGGCCCGTCCCCCTTAGATCGGGTACTCTCCCGCGCAGCAAAGGTTGTATCGGGCATTCGCCCCACGCAGACGATTCCTGCGTGGGTGCAGGATAGGAGCCTTTCCAGGGACATCATGCTCTTGCATCTTGGTATATTTCCGGCAACCGGCCACTGCCGCATATCTCATTCACGGAAACTGATCAGGTGCATGTGTGTCGGCAGCGGACATGTTGAGATCCCATGACCCACGTACCGATGTCTTTGAGTGCCGTCAAAACGCTGCCCGCGCCGCTGCACGAATCCCTCACGGCATCGGATGGGCGGCTGAGCTACGCACGAGCGGCAGCGGCCATTGCACAAAGACACGCACCCCCCAGCCACCGCACATGGCGCTGATCTGCACCACCACCAGGCACCCGCGACACGCACACGGCCCGTCAGCAACGCTGCTGTCCGTGCGAACATCCGCTATGCCGCTATGCCGCACTTCTCCTACGGGGTGTGGGTCAGGGGGCCCGCTGTGGCGCCCATTTGCCTCATGATGGACGCTTACGCCAGCGCCACCAGTTGGCCACGAAAGTGCGCAATCCGAAAGCACGCGGACTGCTGCTCACTGACTTCCTTTGTGTACCCGATACTGCCGCTCCCTCTGCTGTCGTCCGGCCGTTCATGTCACTGCGGTCCTCACACCTCCTACATGACCCCGGACTCCCGTACGGCCTTCTGGGATGCCGCGACACCTGCCGCCTGTGCCACGCCCAGGTGTATGACCTCCCGGAGTTTCCTGCCGACTACCCCGAGGGACATCGTCGGCGCCACGTTGAGCACCTCTCACGCCATGCACGCCTGCGTCCTTGCAGGCATGCTCGGGCTCTCGTGTCTGTGCCGTGACCTCTTCTTGTGCCATCGCAGTCGCCCCGGCCGCACGTGCTGTTGTCAACCATGCTTTCCCGGCGGGTGGCAGCTGCACCGATGTTGCAACGGTTTACACCATCCCCTGCCTCCTCGGCCCGGGGTGGCTACATCGCGGCTGCGTCACCGCTGTGGCTCTTGCCGCTGCTTTTGTGATTGCGTCGTCTGTGGGTGTTGCGTCCTTGTTGGACTCCGTGCCAGCCTCCTCGGACGTGCGGTGTCCTAACAGTACGTGTGGTGCCAGCCTTGCGGATTGGTCCTTCCTGAGGGTGTGGCTCACTGGTGCTGCACCTTGCCCCCCTGCCTACTCTCCGCCGCCACTCGTACGACTGTTCCATGGATGTGCCCAACCCCTTGCCCTCCCCCATGCCCTCCCCCACCCCAGTTGACGTGGTTTCCCCGCTCTCTCTGTCCGCCCCTACCAGTAGGGGTGCTGTGGCTGATGCACGGTTGGGCGTGCACCTTGATCTTTTATTCTATTCTACTCCAGACTAGATACCAATCTCCCGGACAGGGAGGATCACACGCGTCACCAATGTCGGACCCAATCTCAGTTTTCCCCTCGGTTGCGGAAAATCTGTGATGAGCTGTAGGCATGAACTGCAGATTGGCGGCACCTCGACATGCATGGTACCCAACAGGCAGCACAGCAGAGACCGGTGTCGGGGGTAGCAACACCTGCCTCCACGTACCGCATTCCCATGACAAGGGAGCATCAGCTGCATTGCGCTGTAGATCTCACATCTGCAGTCCGATGATGTATCATCGTGAGGCACTGCCAAGGCTGGCACGTGCTCCCTGTGGTGCTAGCAACATTAGCAATGGACAGGGTGCAACTGCTCCCCCAGCTGCACCCTGTTCTCATTGCCGCACTGAGCTCCCTGACCCACCGGGATTCCCTTTGCTTGTTCCATCTTCTGGATATGTGTAGACCGCACACCGTCTGGGTTTACTTAAACTAGAGCAAATAGATAGAAACACCGGGTATCGCGCCACACCCGACCGGCCATCGGCCACAGTGCCCCTACGCATTGGGGCGGATGTTTGCTGGGGGGCGCGCACTGGATGCCAGGCCGCCGTGGTACCTGCCCAGGACATCAACGCTTCAGCGGAGGCGAGCAAACGCTGCCACGTGCGTTGTATTGCAGGACGAGTGCCAGCATCTGGAGGACCGAGTGGAGGTCATCCAGGGCAAGATCGCTGCGGCTCGGGCGCACTTCACCGCGAGCAACGACGAGAACCACCGACTGCACCGCCGCGTCGCCGGGGCGCTCCGGGAGATCATTGAATGCTTCCGGAAGCAGGCTGCGGAGGCGGCTGACACGTGCAGGCCCCCCACAGCGAGTCAGATGGCCGTCTGCAGATCGTGCCAGAAGCCGGCCCCCCCCGCCGGCGCACCCCCCCCGGCCTCCGCTGACCGCCTCCCGGCCCGCGGCCAGTCCGCCAGCGGTGTGCCTGCCCCCAATTCACCCCTACCCATTCCGCACATAGCCCCCCGCAACACTCCAGTGCCTGCTCGCAATCGCAGGTTTCCGGAGCGCGTGCCTACAGCGCTGCCGGGTGCTAAAGCGCCCAGCGGAGTGTATGGTGCATGTGATGCATGCATACCGCCCAGTCGCCGTCGTGGAGCCGGGCTGCGGCGTTACGCTGCGGATGTGTTTGTGCAGGGACGTCGCATCAGCTGCATCACTCAGGAAGCTCCACGGGCGGCACCCCGGCAGCCACTCCGCGGCCCCTCCCGGCCCTCATGGCCGTGCCGCTGTGTGCGGCGGACAGCCTCAGCCGCTTGGGAGGTGCCGCGGAGGAACTGCCGGGAACACCAGCGAAGACCTTGACAGCGTGGCTGAAGGGCCGCCAGTGCGAGGCGCTGCTTGACGCCAACACACCCATCGGCCCGGTGAGGTGGGTGCTGGAGACGACGTACGCAGCGACAGCGTCGGACCGGATCAGCATCTCGCTGCCGCTCCGGCAGGACTCGTGCAGGGTGTCTCATGCCATTTTTGAGCTCGCGAGCCGCCTGGAGGCATCCTTCTTGATGGCTGGCCTGTCGCAGCTGCCCCCGAGAGCAGGTGAGCCGCAGCCAGGGGTGAACGTGATCGGCATGCCAGTTTCAGTCCTGGCAGTCCTGGCAGACATCGACCTGATGCGAGGGGTCTGCCGGACGAGGGGGTCATGTATGCTCGACAATCCCGCGGAGGGTCATCTCATCTGAGGATGTGGGGCTGTTGGGACACCGTCATGTGGCAGGTGGGCGTCAGGCTTCCCAACCCCGGCACAGTGGCGCGGCGCAAGGTCGCAGTTTGCTGAGAGGAGGCGGTGGGGGTTGCAGGCATGCCGAGCTCGCTGCCGTCGGAGCTACCATACGTCGCCGCGGAGCTGCTACAGCTGATCGACTCGGCGCTCGTGCGGCAGCGCCACTCGGCCGCCGCCGCACCGACGGCCCACGAGTGGCCGGTGCTGTGCTCGGCGGGGCTGAGCGGCCGTGCCGCCGCACCGGCCGCAGCCGCGGCCGCGGCCTCCAGCGTCTGCCAACGCTACTCCCACCTCCTGCCCCCGGCGCGGTGGCTGCAGGGGTGCTCAGAGTTTGTGCTTCACATCACCGGCGTCGGCTGCCGCGAATGCGCCCGCGCCGCAGCCGCCCTCATCGCGGCCGCGGGGCCCGTGGCCGGAGAGCGCGGCGGCCGCCCCGACGCTGCGCACCCCGTCCTGCTGCCAGACCAGGGCGCTGCAGCATGGCCCGAGCTCGAGCCGTCGATGGGCCTCGAAAGCCTCGCTGAGGCAGAGTGGGACACGCTGGCAGGCTTGGACCCGCTGGCAGGCGTTCCGTGCATGGGAGCATCCTGGGACGGCCAAGCGCAGCACGCACTCCCTCTGCTCTCTCCTCCGCATCCTCCCGCGCTGCCCTCCTCTGTGCACCCGAGGTCGGCCAACACGTCGTGCAGCGAGACACGTCCCACGCTGCCCCCATGCGTGCTCTGCGTGCTGACTCCCCATCTTCTCTCTGCGCTCCGTGAGCAAGTGGCTGAGGTGCAGCGCCCTCCTTCCCAATGAGCATGCAGAGCACTGCTGCCGGCTGTCAGCCTGTGGTGTGAGCGTGCCTGTCCCGTCTGCATGCGTTGCACCTGCCGCACCTCATCATGTATGCTGCCCGGGGCGAGGGAGCGGCCACAGCGGCGGCGGGGCGGGGGGCGGTGCATCTGCGCGGGCTAGAACATTCCGGTCGAGTGCGCGTGGATCCAGGCGGTGGTGTGCTGAGGGCGTCCCGCCGTGCGCAGGCAGCGCGCACAGCGTTCGAGGCGCAGGCAGCGCGGCTCGTGTTCCCGGACGGGCCGGGCTTGCAGACCGCGGCAGACGAGCATGTCTGCCACTCCATCCTCCTGCGCCTCACCTGCCTCGACCTCGACGGGGGACCGGGGTGCCACCAGAAGCCCTCCGCAACGCCCCTCGACGGAGCCTGGCAGCACCTGCAGCCTCTCGCGCGGGTACGGCGGCCTGTGCGCCTGGGGCCCTCTGCCGCACTGTACATGCTGCCGTCCACGTGCCAGCGCTCGGACGTCGCTGGGCATTGACTCCGCGCGTCACCGCGCAGCCAGGACGCGGGCTGGACGGTTGATGCTGCGTGCACTGTTGCCCATGCTCACACGGGAATGCGGCATCAGCACTGAGCACTTTTGAGCCACGTCCCACATCGCGCGGTGGCGCAGGACAGGGCTGTCAACGGATGCGCCTCCCATCTGCTGCATGGGGAACACAGGACCCCTCCAGCCTCACGTCTGTGCATGCCAGCCGGGCTACCGTCCTGCGCCCAGTGCAGATTGGGCCTGTGCCGTGTCGCGACACTGAGACCCCGATTGTCTGTGTCCCTCTCTCCTTCCCTGTCCGGTGGATGCCGGTGAGGACGCCAGCGTCTGATCCGGCACGTCTCCTGTTTCCCCACACCCTGTGTCCGCGTGCAGCTGGAAGATATCAGCGTGGCCGTCTACAGCCAGCTGAACCTCTCGGGCGAGCAGCGGCTACAGGCGGCGGCGCTGTGGCGGGAGTGGTGCGAGTCCCGAGCCCGCCTCGACCAGCGCCTCCAGCGCGGCCTGCAGCTGCTGCGCGCGCTGGACCACAACCCCTATGCGCTACGCCGCGTCGTGGAGCGTACGACTGCGCCCCTCCTCGTGGCACGCCCACCTGCGTCACCATGCAAAAGCTCCGCCAGCGTCGACGCGTGGTGCGGCCCGGTGTGCGGTGCAGTGCCACACGATCAGGACAGGTACTTGCCGTTTGGGAGCAGCCGTCGGCTGGCACACGCTCCGATGCCCTGCCCGGAGCCTGGCCACGCCGCACATAGGCCGGAGTGCCGCTCCTGGGCATCATTCGGTTGCGGGCTTGACCGCAGCCACAGTCTGGGGCCGGCGACGGCGCAGGCGTTTGTAGTGGACAGCCTGGGGGCCGTGGGGCTTGTTCACGGGCAGCGGCCCGTGTCGCCGGCGCCGTGGGAGTGGATTGACAGCTGCCGCGGCCTCAGCGGAGGTGGCCTGACCGCCCCGGCGGTGCACGCCAGGAGCTTCATGCATGCAAGTCCACACGCCGCGCCTCCGTCATCGCTGACGGAGGCGTGCGTGACTGCAGCGTCAGGCTGCCGAGGGTGCGACCTGGTCGGCCTGTGCGGCGTGTGCTGCGCCGCGGTGGCGGACAGGCTTGCGGGAATCGGCGCGGCGGCGGTCGCGGCACAGTCCGCGGTCCGCCGTTTGCGAGACACGCAGGCGCGGTCGGCAGCACTGCTTGCCGACGCAGTCGGCCGCATGAGCCTTGTCAGCAGCATCCTGTCGTCAGAGCAGCTCCTCACCGGGTGCCTGCTGCCGCTTCGCTTTGAGGTGGCGGGCCGCGACGGGCGCGACACCAGCGCCGCGGCCGTGGACTGGATGCACATCGCGCGCCTTGCGGCCGCGGAGGAGCTCCGTGCGGACACTGTCGGCCAGTTCACGTCGGACATGTCCTGAGCGTCTGGTCGCGATCCGGACGTGTGGCGAGGAGCAGCTGCACATCCCACCTTGGCAGGCCGCCAGCTTTTCGTAGATCAGGCGGAAAGCTGGCGGCCTGTCCGCTATATCCACGGCAGTGTGAGCATGGACAACACGTGCTGCATGAGCGTCCATCGCAGGGGATGGCGGCGTGGATACCTGGGCCAGGCGGTGGCCCAGGGGAGCGCGTGCAGGGGTTCGGCAGGCTTACGGGTATTCAGATCGCAGTGACGTGTACGTGTACGTGTGAGAAATCGTGGATTTCTTAGGTCATCTGTGCCCAAAGCTTGCCTGCGTGGACGCTCTCTGGGAAGAGGTGTGGACTGGCGGGCGTGCATGTGCGCGACCCTAGCAGGGGCATGCCTCCACTCCGCGGCTCGAGGCTGTGTTGGGGGAGCAGGCTGACAAAAGAGCAGTGAAGCGATTCATTGGCAATGCATCGTGCGTGGTAGGTAGGCTGTGATGCAAAGTGCAGGTCCGTGTGAGCGGCCCCGTGGTCCGGTGGGGCAGAGGTCATGTGGCGGCTCACGCAGTTCTGGCGTGCATGAGGACATGGTGCAGCAGATGCCGCAGGAGCCTACGCCGCCCTTTGCCATTGCATGGATGGTCTTCAATGCATGGAAAGAGGTGGAGTGGTGGTGCCGCCCGATGCTGTGTAGCAGGGCGAGCGCGTGGCCATGCAGTGCGTCTTGCACGTGAGGACGCGGCTTCCTCGTCTGGCGAGAGTGCACCACGAGTGCGCTTGCCGGCAGACTACGTGGCGCCCTCTGTCGGCGTGTTCTTGTTTTCACTGACTGGCCCGGGCAGCTGCATGGCAGGCACAGCCGCAGCTCATCGGTATGGCAGCTGGTTGCAACCGATGAGCTGCAGCAAGCCTCCAGACAGGCCCGGCCGGCCGGCAGTTTTGTATCGGCTACGCCCCGTGTGGCCACTCCGCGAGCGCGGCTTTGAGCAGTTCCTGGCGCCGGGGGCTGCGCAGCAGGTGGGTGTCTTGCGGGGGGGGAGCCGGTGGTGGTGTGTCTAGCAGTGCTATTGTTGGGACGCCGGCGCGCTTGTGTGTGTAGCGGGGGGGGGGGGGATGCCCCAGCGCATTCTGCACCTTGCGTTTTGGTGTCTACCTGGTGGTGGCACGTTGCGGGAGAGAGTTTGAGGTATGCGCATCAATGCTTGTGACAGGTTGCAGCCAGCAGAGCAGCCAGGTGAAAAGAGGGTTTTGAGTGGCGTGAGTGCCGTGTGTGGGGCATGTGGGGGTGCTGTCTTGCAAGGGGGTGGATGATCATCATGGTCATCTGGAGTGATGATACGTCGGGGCTTGCCCTCGGGCTCGGGGCAACGGCAGTCGCCTGTTGAAGCCGCACGTTTGCCTTATGCGCGCTCCTCGCGCCAACGGGTCTTGGTTGGATTCATGCTCAAGTAGCCTGGAAGGATGATGGGGATTGATGTACGTGTGATATGCTGTGAAAACATGAGGTATCAAGTGGTTTATGATGGATTGTCATGGGAACGGTGCATGCGGCAGGCAGTATGCAGTATGGTGCCCGGCGGGCTGTTCCAGACTAATATGCACTGAAGTCTTCTCGCAGGAAGCTGATGTAGAGCCTGGTCAAGGCATGGGTGTGTGTTGCAGTAGCCTAGTCAGTCCTCGACATAACGAGGTACCTGGCCTGAAGTGAATAAGAGAGAAAGAGACAGTGCAGTACGAATAGGGAGACTGATCATAGCTGAACAAAGCGTATATATAGTGAGGTACTGGTTGGGTACTTCGGACTTTACTGGGACCTTTTCGGGAATCATTCAGCTGTAACTGCATTGCTCAACGAGACTGGGATCACCTTCGCATTTTCTCTAAAGTGCTTCGCCAATCTATATCAGTGTGCGTATGGCGTGTATTACGTGATGAAGTAGGGGACAAGTTTACCATGCTGGCGCATCGTGAAACGTTTGCCAGGAGATACAGCGTGAAGGATACGCGGCCAGGTCACAGCGGGAGCTTGCTTCGTCAAGTGTTGGGACTGTCTGGAATGACAAGTACTGTTTCTCAGGGAGGGTGCGCAGGTCTGCGTGTGTGGAAGCTTGCAGGGCAACGTTAGAAGAGCTTGTGCAAACCGGCCGCCCTCGAGCCTGGATTTGTAAGAACACTAAGCATGAAACCGATCCGTGACGATGGACCTCATGTATGCGCTGTGCCACCACTCGGTTTCCGGTGCCCGTGCACCTCGGTGAGTGCACCCTGGTGGCTGAGTGCAGCAACAACGCAGCCATGTGCACTGAGGCGCTCCAATACAAGCCAGCGAGCGGCCTGGACTGCCAATGTCCACATGGTGGTCTCATTTTTGCGTGCGAGCAGGTAGGAGGAACGTGGAAATCCAACGTCCTGGGTGGTAGTGGAGGCTACCGTAGGAAACACGTAGAGAGTCGCCAACGTCCGTCCAATCACGGCTGATTTCGACGGCAAACATTATGCAGAGCGCCGTCTGGTAGGCTCAGGGGGATGCCACATGGGGCCCTGTCTGGGGCAAACATGACTGGAAATCCTGATGTGGAAACCTCGCCTTTTGGCGAGGGAAAGGGAAGAGGGCTGACATGCCACTTGATGAAGTGGAAACTTTCCAGTACCTTTGCCGCCCTAAAAAGGCCCATGTGGCATCCCCCTAGGAATCAATGGCATCTGACTTGACCCTGCTCAATGGGGTGCTGCGGCCGATGCCCGTCCGGGGCATGCCCATGGCATGAAATACACACCCAGCCTCGCTCATCATTCCTGAGTGCTGAGTCCTGAACGATGCTCGCATGTGATTTACAGCCATGCTTCTGCTGGTTAGCACACCCGCATGCTCCAGTTTATAGGGCCAAAAACAAGACTGGGACATCATGCCAAGTCTGGGTGGGCATCGGCCACAGCACCCCTACGCATAGAGGCGGAAGAATCGGCAGCGTCGGACGTAACAGTACCACTCACAGATGCCTCCCGGCCCGAATCACACGGAAGGGGTGAATCCGCCAGCCTTGCATGGATGTGAGACCAGCCTGTCAGGGCGCTCGCTGCATCAGCCACACCCCGTGCGATCCCACACGTCCCACACATGAACAGCAATACTACAGCAGGAGGAATTGGTGCTATCCTCCTGGTCACGATGAGCGCGTCACACAAGGTACTGAACGCTGAGATGCACACAGCACCAGTGTCGGTTGATGTGTAGGGCCACATCTCAGGGTTGATTTCGTAAGCAGGGCCATGTCAGCCACACGTAAACCAAACAGATTGTGGTGAGGGTTCAAAAGCATCGCAGTTCCGCAACGCTCAGCTGGGCGATCACAGTGTTCATACGTCACGTCCTTGGGCGTAGCGGTTGCGCGTGCGCTGCTCATGTTCAAGCTTGAACAGAAGATACCATCACGTCGCACGGAGCAAGTCTATGACATGGCCGCGGCCACGGGAGTAGCGTATGCAGCAGCGAGCAGCGTGCATCGACAAGTGCAAGGGCAGCCACCCGCAGGTCTGTATGTCTCCAAGCAGAGCTGATACTACAGGCACCGCGACAACATCCTGTCAAAGCCAATGTAATCTCACATACGGCAGACACGGCGGAGACGGTACTTTATTGCAGTGTTCGCATGTACTGTTGCTGCATGCATTGATCCCCTCATCGACACAAACGTCGACACAAGCCTTCCGGCGCGGATCTCACATCATCGAATAAACCATGGTGTGGGTTGCGATGGCTGCATGCTTTGCATTTCAGGAGCCGCAAGCATCCGTCACGGCTCGACCATAGGTTAGTGCGATCGGCTTTTGGAGCACTATTTACGGCTTGTAAATTGCTCTTTGCTGCCGCTCTCAACATGCTGCGCCCATATGAGCATGCCCATAAGTATTTTGTCGCGAACCTGTCACGTCAGCTGATCAGAACGCCAAGCTCGCTTGACAATTTTCCCCCGGACACAGAAGCAAATTGTCGAGTTGCTGCCTGCGAATTCATATCGGACCTATCCAACTGTCTGCAACTGTACGTATCATCCATCACTACCTTGGCGCGTTGGCTCTTGCAGGCTTCAACCTCCTGCGGTTGAGTGTGCAGGCCAAAGTGGGTAACATGCACAGCGCAGATGAGCTTGCACCAATACTACGATGTAGAATCAGTGAAGACATCAGATCGGATGGTGCGGAGATGATACACACTATGATGTGTTGCCAATCTGGTATGTGCAGATCATTCTGGCGACAGCACAGTGTCCATGCAGATCATCAGTATTTCTGCACTGTTTGTCGCGTGCAAAGTTCATGACCGAGCCCGCTCTGCTGACACCTTTGTCAGGGCTGCCTGGGATGTCCTTTGCACAGCAGCTTTGAAGTCCGACATGGAAAAGAATCGCGAGCTTGCGAGGCTCAATGATCCTGTGCGTTCCATGTTCAAACACACCCGTCACCTTCCTCGAACGAGCACACCTTCGAGACGAACATCTGCGAGGCGTGGACTCAACAATAATTCCTCATGATTGCCGTATGGAGGCCGTTTTGTGTTTGCTTTTGCATGCAGACAGTACACTGGCGATGACATGTCATGGTGAATCGCACAAATCAGACATGTCGAGAGCATGGGTTAGGACCTCACGTCAACCACTAGTCGCAACAGTTTACCCATGTTGCAGGAGCTCGTAAACCAACTTGTTTCCAGTGTTCTTGCTGGAGAGCGTGCCATCTTCTATGCCCTCAACTTTGATCTACAACCATACAAAGTTCATGATCTCGTAATGGAGCTTTCAGATGGCGGCTTAGACAAACAGTTCTGCGCATCGCCACAGGGGAGGAACCTGTTCAAAACCGCATGGGAGACAGTCGTCTTTGGGTGCGGTCTCGACACCCTTGTGCATGTATGCATGGCTCCTTTTCCCTTTACATGCCCTGCCCCATGCTCAGGCGTGCTTCCAGTACTATCTGTGGTCCACAAATCGCTGCAGGCGTCACCGTTTCCAGCCACTCGTGCGCTCAGTGACTTTAGTGCGCTTGAAACGATCTGCCGGCGATGCTGCATTTTTTTTTCCTCTCTCCCTCTCAGGGCCTACCTGGGGGGGGGGCGTGGCCGATGCCCGCCTAGGTTTGGCACAATTCCCAGGTCTCGATTTTTCTTTTTTTCTCAGGGCCACAGGAGGGTTGCCATTGGTAGGACAGCGTCAGTCCAGAAACAGCACCGCTACCTGCCAGTGCACCATGTACGATGCCTCACAAACATTGCTGGAGTGCGACAGAGGCGGCGGCCCTGTTCTACCAGTCGTGCTGCATCCCCCACATTGCTGCAGCATCACCAGCTGCTCACCCGCCGCCTGTGCCGTGCAGGGCGTATTCGCACCTCACTCAGCAGTTTTCACAGCTCGAGATCGCGTGGGGGCACGTGGTTCTGGCGGCGCGGCTCCTTGGTTACGGCCAGCACCTCTTCCGGGAGGACGGCCTCGGCCACTGGGTCAGCCACGGGCTGTCCTTCACCAACGGCGAACTGGAACGTGCGCGCCCCGGCCGACTGTCCACACCACTGCCATCTCACCTGTGACACCTGTGCCTGTGACACGGCACGCGGTAGTGGCAGCCCCTGCGGCGCCTGCCCATGCGCGCGGGCATGTCCCCGGGGGGGGGGGGGGGGGGGGGGGGGGGGGGGGGGCGGGGGGCGGGGGGGGGGGGGGGGGGGGGGGGGGGGGGGGGGGGGGGGGGGGGGGG
>JAUMHO010000013.1:1087976-1177957 GCA_032360965.1 Ulva armoricana
GCCCCTGCGGCGACTGCACATGCGGGCGGGCTTGGCCCCTGCCCCCCCCCCCCCCCCCCCCCCTCAGGCGTCTGCCATGCGCGGTGTGTATTGGAACGAATTTGGCGGGAACACCGTGTTAAAATGAGGTTCACGCTATGCTTGCCACGCGCCGCTCCACCAGAGTGCCACAACATGTAGCCGCACACAAGCAGCACGCTCTCGCAACCGCACGCAGCCGAAGGCGACCCCCCACGTTGCCCTGGCGAAGGCTGGGGGGCCCCGCGCGCCAGGCTGTCCGCGATCTCGGTCCAGAGTGGCGTCACTGACGCAGCCCACACCATGCAGTGCTGGTCAACATGATCTCTGCCCCCTTTATAGCCGCGGCTGAGTACCACCCCATCTTTCCCAGCACCGTTCCCGCCCCGAGTCAGCCGCATGCGCGGGCAGCGCCGCCTCACGCTGCCGCCGCCACCCTGAACTCGTCACCGCACACGCTCTCCCCGCCGCCCCCAGGCCAGCGGCCGCACGCCAGCTTCCGCACACCCTCGGCGCAGCCCCACCCGAGCCACGCGCCACCGCAGCACTCCTCGTTCCCCCCCGCCACCGTGCCTGCACCGGCTGCGGCGGCGGAGGCGGCTTCACGCGCACAGCAGCCGCACGGGCACACGCACACCCCGCATGCGCACGCCGTGTCGGCCGTGTCTGCAGCCGCAGCGTCTGCAGCTGCCGCAGCTGCAGCGGTTGTCGCAGCCAAAGTCCGCGCTGCCAGCGAGCCGCCGCATGCAGCAGAGGAGCCGCACCTGGGCGGCGGGGCGGACGGCGGAGGAGTGCGGCAGCTCGTCCTGCAGGGGGAGGCTCTGGCCCGGGCTCCGAGGGCCACCGTTGCAGCTGCAAGCGTGGCAGGGACCGTTCATGTCGCCGCTGTCGCCGCACATGGTCAGGAAGTGCATGCCGCCGCCGCCATGGATGTGCTCGTCATGCATGCCGCGCAAGCACATGGACCTCATGTAATGCAGCACATGTCTCCTGCACCTGCGCCACCGCCTGATATGGTTGCACCGATGATGGCCGGTGAGCATCAAGCGGCCGTGGTCGGTGGGGCAACCCCCGCGGCGCCGGATGGCCGTGTCTCCCCGGGCGCTCCCGTGATGGAGGGGTTTGCCGGGGTGGATGCAGCGCGTCGTGCAGAGGTCAATGCAGGTGCTGTCGGGGGTGTCGCGATGCACGACGTAGCCATGGATGCGGAGCCGCCATCTGCCTGAGAGATGTGCTGCCTCGCCAGCGTGTACCAGTTTCTTTCTGCCTCCCGCTTGGCGTCCCTCTCGCCTGGCCTTCTATGGTGCGTGCCAGCCGCATGTAGCTTGGTGCATCTCTGCTGCTGTGGTATGCGATGCTGTGGTATGCGATGCTGGCGCGTTCGAGGGCTGTGACGGCCCAGTTCATGGACTTGTGGACGTTGTATGCAGGGACCGCAGCAGAGTGGGGGAGGGTGTCAGCGAGGCTCTGCTCAGGAATCATGTGACACTGTGCTGATCTCTGCTGACATGTTCCAAGTGTCGCACCTCATCTTTGGTGGAGCTTTCACACGGCTGGTGGTCCCGGTTATCCGGAGATGTCAAAGTCCTTGTAGGATATGACGAGTAAATGCCACATTTACATTGTACACGCCAGATCAGCGACCTGTGAGTGCAATGGGAGCTGCCTGAGCCACATGTGCTGAGACCTTTTGTGGGAACACAGTAGCATGCTTAAGTCCAGATGGTAACGCACTGTCCCCCGATTGGTCAGGGCAGGTCCACAGTAGAAGCTGCATGTGATTATTTCAGCTATGAAGGGATGGATGCCATTTCAGATTGAGAATCCTGTAATCTCTTACCCACAGGAGTCAGCTTCACGGCAGAGTTGTGAGAGTAACACATCCTCAAGAAGGTTGAATCTCAGGTTCTTCGATTCATTTCAAGCGACAGCCATGCTCGACTGCAGCATGCGCCCTCAGACACTCTCAACTGTTGTGCCCTGCTTTGCCAGATTGTAAATGGGACTGGACTCTGAGCTCCCAGAGTGCTGTGGGCAAGTGAGGTGGCTGTCTTTCGACGGGATATTAGTGTGGCAGTCAGTGACTTTCGACATGCTTCAGGCTGGCTCTGCCCATCGCTACCATTTGGGGTGTTGTGACCTAAGCGCGTTCAGGTTTGGCATGATGCCTGATTTCTTATTATGTTTCACATCATCACGATGTGTGCGTCCGACCTTCCTTTCTTTGCATCCATGGCCAGAAAGGTAGCCCCTCGGTAGCCACCTGTTGACAGTGGAGTTGTGAAGTTGACCCGAGCCGTAGGTACAGATGATCAAACTCGACTGAAACACGAAAGAGTTAATGCCATCGCAATTCACGCTCAGCTGATGATGCAACACTGCTGTACTGTTGTAGCACTTCCAGGTCGTTTCTGAGTGGATGATCTGCTGCGAGCCAGCGTGTGCGCCAGACGGTGCTTACTTTTCCAGATGACTGCAGGAAGTACAATGCGGCACCGTATAGCCACGATCGTACGAGTCCTAGCTATTATTCTTGTCAAGATCATCTTAACTTATACAGACACATGATGGTGCTCCATCCTCAAAGGATTGCACTATGGTTTCATGCTTCTGGTGCCATGTATCAACAGCAGAACGAGGTTTGCTGCTCTGGAGGCAATCCCTGAAAAAAGTGCATTGTCGAACGTCTCTATTATTGGCCGGGCATCGACTCTATCAGATGTAGTTGTTGAGCAGGTACTTCGGCGTGCGGATCGAAGTAAAAAAGGTGAAGTTCGTGTACAGAATGGTTGCTACCATATCATCACATGGGCAAAGGCAGCATCTGCCAGCTGCAACTCTATGACTTTGGTTTAGACTCTTTTGCCATCTTGGCAGGCATTGTCTCCAAGTCTTCGAACAACAAGACTCGCAGTGGTCATATATTTGCTGATGCTGTGGAGAGGTGCGTCATACTCGGTTATGCCATATGCAGTCTTGGCCAGTGTTGGATTCTTCCAGCCTCTTTAAAATTTGGTGCACCTGAGGAGGTGGACTCAACTCAAACCTTTGCGCCCTCTCCCACCTGCAACAGTAACTATGCAGGGGTTTAGGGTGATTATAGCCATCGTCAATGGCTGGTAGCTTGTGAAATTTCGTTAGCTAACCCAGAACAGGTGTGTCTGGAGCCAGTCTGTGCGGCCAGGATTTACGTCGAAGAAACGGAGTTCATGTCAATTGAAAACGGCATGTTTGGCATTCAGAGATCAGTCGTTACTTCGGCTTCACAGCTGCGTACCTGTCGATCCTAGTCATTCCACAGCACGGCCCAAACTTCGTGTCGAAGTCGAATTGCTCCAGAATGTGCTCTTCCACTGGAGTAATCGGTTGAGCAGCTGCATATCATATTTGAACAATGGAGGTTTGTTGGAATACACGCTGTCACAGTTTCTAGATCGTGACCCGCGAGTCGCACAGCATGCCCGAGTTGCAACAGCCCGAAGCCATGTCCATGCTACAACCCATGGAAGAACCTTTCACACCCCGACCTGCCTTCTTTGTTGCACCTGCTCCTGATTTATCGCGTGTTACGTCTGCGGACGATCGCTTCCCTTTGCTTCGCGATTGCGGGTGTGCTTGGCGATGGAACTGAGCGGCAATACTCTGATCGTTTTGCATACCCTCCAGCACTTCGACTCGATGGCAACAGCAAATGCTTATCTTCAGAATGCAGCGTCTAGGATGCTCTTGACCACTTGTTCAAAGCGGCAAACAACCACCTGGCAGCAAATTCTTGATGAAAGTCTGAATCACGATAGATACTCCACACATACCATGCGAGGAATACCAGTATGATTTATTCGGCGGTTGTACGATGCCAATTGTACAATGAGAAGTGGACATACCTCCGCGTTAGGCATGCATTCATCCTTCCGGCATGCTTGTGCCATCAGCCGTTGGCATTTTAGTTCTGTAATTTTCGGCGACGCGGCGCCCCGCATGCAACGGCGATTTCGCTGCCGCTTCGCCACAAAACAGTCAGTCCGTGTTGCAATTGATGCATCACAGGCATTGCCCGTGAATTTTCGCTGGTGAACGTGATCACATTGCAACAAGGATACACCAGTACGCGGCACAAAACACGTAACAATCGTTGCGTATAAGAGGAGATGGCGGTCTCAGAGTTTCAGGCGAAACGGTTGAGGAGTGAATACGAGGTACGAAAGCGTCAGTGTGGAAGGTAGGCAGGTTGCAGACATCGTAGATGCCATCGCTGCAGGCCTGCAACGATGTGAAATTAGCTGCAATGGCCTCTGAGTGCTTCAGGCCATTCTGAAGCACTCAGAGGCCATTCCAGTCCCCACGAGATTCAAGAATGAGGATTAGTGGAAAACAGGACCTCCAGATGCAAGGGCAGTGTCATCATTTTGCATCACAAACCGAGAAACATCCTTCTGCACTGTAAAGACAGCCTCCTGGAGTGATGGCTTCCCGGCGGGCCCATCCCTGGCTCAAATAAATTACAATCTCAGACACCAACAGAAGTACAGAGGCAGCACGGGGCGGCAACGCGCCAGCCACATTCACAACATCAGCATGTTGTGCTGCGAAGTGGAGTACAGGCTGTCGGAAGATAGAATCTCTCACAGCATTCAACCAAAACCAAAATTGCAATCCGTTTCCTCAGCGTGTGTGCTTGCAATCCAAAAGCGGCTGCACACTGGTCGACACGAAGGTCTCTATGTCTTGCTCATGCTTGTAGTATACCACTGCACTTGTCTCAACAGCTTGCCAAGGGCATGCTGCACACTGGTGGCAAATGGGCTGCATGGAATCTGAAGGCCGCCTTGTCCAATAATCTCCAGTTGTTGCGGTGCTCCAGAAGTATGCAGAACATCACCAGAGGATGAGAGCCGAAAAAAGTGGCTAGTATAACTGCGCGACCGTTCTTGTGCAGCCAGGGGCACACGTCGGTCCTAGATGAATTTCTAGAGGATTTGCCAGATGATGGCAGGTGGAGCAGCGGTCGAAGGCTGCCAGAGTGAAGGGTGCAGCATGTGAAAGGGGCCACTGCTGGCGGCTTGTGTGAGTCTGGTGCAAGTGGTTCTGGACAGGGGGAGGGTCTACAGGGGTTCACCTGGGTGCCAACGGCAGACACAGTGGGGACAGAGGTGACAAACGGCGTTGCGCAGGTGTTCGTAATGGGATAGGCCGTTGTTCACGAAGCAAGAGACAGGGCATGCATGGAGCACACTGCAGCTGTTCTGTGGCAGGTCGTACAGTGGGTCTGCGGCGGCAGGGGCGGCAGATGCTGATGCGAAGGGCAGGGCCTGGTCGCGTTGGGGGTGCCCTGGAGCCAGACGCGGCAGGAAGTCAAGCCGCCATTGCGACTGGTGCAGTGCCAGCTGCAGTGTGTGGCATCACGGCCATATGCATGCCTGCACTGTCAGAGTGCAGCACCCTCCTGCCTCATCAGATATCAGCACACGGAGCGACCGACGAGGCGGGCTGCTCGCGAGTGCATGGCGGGAGAACACCGGCTGAAGAACCAACAGGATGGTTACAGAAACAGGGCACATTCGGCTGGGGCTGGCTGTCACAGGGATGTCACGTCGAGGACGTCGTCCCCGCGGTGCCCCTATGACGGCCCCGCGCCGGTGATACTCACGAGCGAAGGTGCGTGGCGACGAGCGGGAGCAGAGCGCATGTCACTGCGGGGTCCACCCCCGCGCCACAGCACGCACCGGCTCCGCGCGGCATGTCTCGACGCGGCCGGCGCTCCACCCGGGCAGTCTTCCCGCAACCGAGCTCCTCAGTCACATGCAGCACCGAGGGCGGCCGCCAGCGCGCTTGCTCGCGTCGGCATGAGCAGTCCCCTGTATCGCGGTGCACCCAGACGGGCACCCACGCCACGTCGCAGGATACACGCCCGCTCCTTCTCACGCAACCAAAAACGCTCAATTCAATCAGCGGGCTTGGCACAGCCCTGTACACAGGTCTCGGTATTCACTTTTTCTGCTATGGATCCTTCCAGAACATGACAACCCCTGAAATGTCCCCGAACCCCCCCAGCCCCGCCCCTCCCTCGCCACTCCCCCCACCCCTACAATCCCCCCCCCCACCTGCCGGGAGCCGCACTGCCGCTACCGGCACTGCGGTACCCGCGCACGGCGCCTCCGGCGATCATGACAACACCACAGGGCAGGCGGCCTTAGCGGCAGACAGCATGGCTCGATGCTGCCTCGGGGTGCTGCCTAGCTTCTCGCCCCTCCGCGTACTGCGGTCCATGCATGCAGCCTCCGCGTACGGCGCGGTGGACCGCCCCTGCCTTCCACCGCTGCGCATGTACTGCTCTGGCGCGCCTCCCCACCCCCAGCAAACCCCCCGAATCTTCCCACACTCCATCACACAACACATGCACGGCATACGCATGGATCAAACTTGCAACAGCGCGGGCATCTGCAGCGCTCGAATGTATCATGGCAAACAGACGATGGGGACCTGGCAGCGTAGTTTCGAGCCGGTGTGCTGTGGGGGGGTCAGAGCGCGCAGCTGGAGCCGGCGCCGGCGCGGCACGTCCGCGTGGCGAGAAGGGGCACATGTGGACTATGGGTCCATGAATGCCGAGGTGAAGTCGTCGTCGAGCATCGACATGCCGAGGTGGTCGTCGGTGTCGAGGTTGAAAAACGCGGGATCGAGGACATCGACCGAGTGGGGCGCCGACACCGCCGGCTCCGCCTCGAGCCGGGCGCCGTGCGCCTCTGCACCGTGCGGCGACGGTGCGGCCACCGGCGAGCTCAGCGCGGCCGCGCAGGCGCCCCGGCCTCCGCCGTCGCCGCTCTCGCCCGACGCATCGCCGAGGCCCACGGGCTCGGACAGGCCGAGGTCAAGGTCGAGCGCCGACGGCGCGTTGCCCTGGAGGTCCTTCATGAGGTTGAGCAGGTCGTCGCTCGCGGCGAGGTCGTGGTCGTCGAGGAACATGGAGGCGACGTTGTCCGGCAGACGCAGGGGGTCGTCGCGCTCCTCTGTGATGTGCGGCAACGGCGTATCCAGCGGCTCCTGCTTCGGCGCCGGCATCGGCTGCGATGTCGGGAAGGACGGCATCGACGGCGACACGCGCAGGCCGGCCGTCGGCATCGCCATCGACACATGCATGCTGTGCATCGGCACGTACTGCGGCTGCTGGTGCATGGTGTGCACAAAGTTACTTGTGCTCTTCACCTTGCGCATCCCAGCGCTCGCGAGCGTCGTCGCCGGCTGCACCAGCACGCCCAGCATCAGCCACCGGCGTGGGTGCCACAACCACGTACAGCAACTCGCAATGCACGCACAGAGGGAGGAAGAGGGGTGGGCCGCACCTGGTGCCTGCCGCCCATGCCAGCCATGCCCATCGCCGCGAGGCTGTGCGGTTCACTCGGGACTCTTCGCGGCATTTTGCCGCCGCTCCCAGCCATCACCCCGGCATCCGACGTCGGCACAAACGCGATCATGCCGCCGGCGTACACCCCGCCCTCCTGCACCGTCTCCAGCACCGCACCGCCCATGTTCGTCGGCACGCACGGCATGTTATGCGCGGCGTGCGCCGCAGCATGCGCGGCCGCCGCCGCCTCCTCCTGACGCCGCGCCTCCGCCGCCTTCTCTGCGTCACGCTGCGCCGCGCGCCGTTGCTGCTCCTCGTGCTGTGCCTGGTGCGCCCGCATCTGTTCGTGCAGCCGCTGCTGCCCGAGCCGGAGCGCCTGGTACACCCGTAACCGCTCCGCCTGCATTTCCTCCTCCGTCTTGGGCTCGTCGCTGCCTGCGGACTGCGCGCCGACTGCCGCCGCGACCGCCGCCTCCCGCGCCGCCGCCGCCTTGCCGGACCGCTCCGCCTCTTCCCGGAGCTTGTCCTTCGCATACCGAGAGTTTGCCCGCCGGTTGCTGACACGCGTCGCACCCGTCAGTCGGGCTCCCTTTGCCTGCCCCGCGGTCGCCTTCATCGCCGTTGTGATAGCCGGCTTGCTGACGGTGCTCGCCAGCTCGTGCGCTGACCCGACTCGCCGGATGCCGACGCTATTCGCTCGCGCGCTCCCGCTCGTGGCGCTGCGCGGCGTCGGGCCGCCCCCGCCCGACCCCACCGTCCCGCCGCTCAGCGTCTCCGTTTTACACGGAGACACCGCCGCCGCTCCGCCGCCCTGCACGCCTGCACACGGTGCCGCCATCCCCCCCCGCATCGCGCTCGAGTCCACCGCCGACGGAACTCGCTTCATGCCACTCGGCCGCGGGCCGGCCAGCGCCGCCGAGGTCCCCACCCCGCCCCCGCCGTCTGCGCCGAGCAGCAGAGACGCCGCCGACATGTCCCCGCCACCGCCGCCAGGGGCGGCACCCGCATGCGCGTCGTACCCTCCTGACATCGCGACCGTCGCCCCTTGTGGCCACGGCAAATACCGGGGCTCCATCCCCATCGCCCCCGTGGGCATGCCGGTCGTGTCCGACAGCGTCGTCGCCGCGAGCAGCGTCGACACCGACGCGCTCTTCACCATGCCGCGGCTGCGGAACGCCCCGGACGCGACCTCCTGTGACATCATGTTCGAAGACCCGAGGCCATGGCCCATGCTCGTCGGCACGAGCTGCACCCCGTTGGGCAGCACGGTGTACGTGCCGCTGCCGCCGCGCTGCATGTGCAATGGCTGCACGGCCACGTGCTGCGGGATGCCGTGCTGCGGCGCGTGCTGCACGTGCTGCGGATGGCCCTGCGGCTGGTGGTGCCCGCCGTGTGCCGGCAGATGCATCGGTGGTTGGGTGCCCTGTAGCCGCTGCGGCTGCATCCAGCGCGCCTCGGAGCCGCTCACTCCCGACTGCATGCATTGCACAGTGCCTCACGTGCGCGGCCGAGTCTCGCCATCGGTTGCACAAGCACCGCACCGGCTCTCATTCACCGTGAGTCGCCCGGGCGTGGACGAAGAGTTCAAACGCACGGCGAACGCGAGCGTGCGGCGGCATGGGCACACGATGATGCCTGTGGCAAGTTGCATGCGTGTGGCATCGGCAGGCAGGGCCCCCTCATCTGCTGACATCGGAATGTGCACAGTGTGATGCACACCTGCACAGGTTGTGTGGGAACCAGGTGCAAGCACATGCAGCCAGATGTCGTGAGCGTGCGCGTGGCGCTTATCCCCACGTGTCTCGGCGAGAGGCCAATGCCTGTGACCGGGACGACTGCACGCGACCCGGGCCCATGTGGCGCCAGCAACACCTGGTGGTCTAGCTCACAGTCACGCTGCGTGCCCAGCACGCCACATGCATGCCCAGCACTCCACATGCATGCCCCACGGCGGCCAAGGGGCCGTCCGGCGGGCAAGCTCGCTCTTGCGCCATCAAGCATTAAAGCGCAGCTGACCGGCATGCAAACGTACCTCGGCAGAGTCACGGGCGTCCACGCACTGGTGCTCGGTCCCTCCGCACACGATCGGAGAGCATGGCGCAGCGCACGGCATGTACAAATCACGATGCACGACAGCCCGGACACGACGACCAGTGACGTTATGGGCTTGGCGATGGGGGGGGAC
This sequence comes from Ulva armoricana, assembly GCA_032360965.1. Classification (NCBI taxonomy): domain Eukaryota; kingdom Viridiplantae; phylum Chlorophyta; class Ulvophyceae; order Ulvales; family Ulvaceae; genus Ulva; species Ulva armoricana. The sequence goes on from JAUMHO010000013.1 coordinate 1,097,519, forward strand.
ACGTACCTGCACGTCGTCCACCTGCGGCGCCATCGGGTCGCCGAACAGCGGGCCCTCCGGCTCCCATGCGTGGTCAAAGCCGGCGCCGGCATGCGACGACGGCACGCCGGGCTCCTCCTTGAAATACACGCCGGGGTCGTCCTTGAAGTTGACAAAGATGTCGGCATCATTCGGGTTGAGGCGCCTCATCGCGCGGTCGTACGCATGCGCCGCAGCAACCTCCGAGTCAAACGCCTCTCGGTACGCCCACCTGCACCCCCGCAGCCCTGAAGGCACGCCCAGCGCGCAGCACGCACACCATGCGGCAGTCATGCATGCATCCCGCCAGGGTCAGTGCGGCAGGAGGGGCGTGCTGTGTGCTATGCTGATACCGAGGCGCTGACCTTCCTGCGCGCCGCGCCGCGCCGCGCCGCGCCGCGCCGCGCCGCTCCTCTGGCCATGGCTGGTGGAGTCTGTTCCCGGGTGGCCCAGTTACCGCGGGGTTTGAGTTGCGCGGAGGTGGTGCGGCATGCATGCATGGCACCACACCATGCTGGGTACCAGTTCCCTGCGCACGGCGACGCTGGGAAGACCTCAGAAGAGTGCGCGAGGGCAGACAGCGTGCTTCAACTGACACCGCAAACCCGTCGACTGCCGCTTGTCTGGGCGGAGCTGGTACGGTGGAGCCGCGACCGCGTAGCAGAACTGTGCCGTGAACGCGTTGGACAACAGGCTCGCAACGGCGGCTGCACCGACCTGGTCGGTGCTGCCGGGTGGGCCACGGTCGACAGTTGACACGGGCACGCCACGCCGGGATTCGGGAAACGGCGGGTGGCGAGCGCAGGGATGATGCGGTGCATGCATGTGCGTCATGCATTAGACTCATGCGAAGCCTGTGATCACGGGCAGCGGGAGCGGCACAACGTCGGTGTGCGAATGCATGGTGCCGGCAGTCCGGCGCAGCGCGCACATGCATGCGGACGGCCGGGGGCGGGTGGCGACGCAAGCGCGCGGGGTGCCTCGCACAAGCTGCAGATCAGTATGCGCACGGCAACAAGCAGATGGTTCGAGCTGGCGCCATCTCGTGAGAGCATCACGGCCGCGGATGTCGTGGCACGGCGGACGCCGCACGCATGGCGGATGCGATGCATGGCGGATGCGATGCATGGCGGACGCGCCTCGACACGACCACGCAAAGCCATCTGTGATTTCAGGACTGAAACGGGGTTGCTTGGAATAATAAGACATTGGAAGATTGGAATAATTGGAGTAATGAGATTGGAATAATAAGATTGGAGTAATAATAATAAACGGTGGCAAAATTTTAACACCGTCATGAACTTCGGAGATAGTGGCTTCGGAACGAGTCCATGGCAAGCGCTCGGTCTCGGTGAGGCTGCCACTGCAGCCGTCCGAAGGGGTTGCATGCAAGCACCGATGCGAGAACCCTGAGGTGTGGAGCGCGGAGCGTGCAGACCGGTGTTGAATGTGAGGCACCAGGGAGCAGGGGTGGACGCTTCGGTGTGTGCTAGGACGGAAGGACCCTCCGGAAGGGGCAGCTGGGACATGGCATCCAGCAGCTGGGACATGACAGCCATCACTGCTCTGCCGTCGCATGCGATGCACGCAGGCAGCGGGTGCGTGCTGGCAATGGGGGGGAGGTGTGGGGGGGCGGCTAGGGGGGGTCGTGTGTGGGGGGGAGGGGGGGTGCTGGTACATGCGGTGAAAAGGGTGCGCGGTGAGAAGGGTGCGCGGCCGAGGGCCGGCGCAGGCGTGGCGGGACAGCGTCGCACCGGCCGTTGACCATGACGCTTGCAGTCCACTGGCCTTTGCTGAACGTGACGCCCCGAAAGGCGGAGACGGAGTTGCCGTTGGCGCTTTCGCCGCTGGCCGGCTCGCTCTCGTTCTGGACGGGCAGGGCGGCCTCGTCTTGGAGGAGATGGGCCAGCGCGGCCGTGTGGTCGTCGCCTGGGAAGCCCCCAGGGGGACAGCCGTAGCCTGCGACGTCCAGCATGAGACCGGCCTGGTGCGTGTGGGCGTCGGTGGCCGGGAAGCAGTGGGGCGAGAGGTGCGGGGGCGAGTGATGCAGGGGTTGGGAGGCTGCAGAGTTGTCGTCGATGTCAGATAAGGGAGTCAAGCCATCGGGATGGCCTGACATAGCAGCACGCTTGGCTGGTCCAGCACGTGGAAGCCAGGTGTTGGCTGGGGGGCTCAGTGTTCCTGACTGGAATCGGCGGGCAACGACATGAGCAGCGGCTTCGGTTAGCAGCTTGGCCTGCAAATGAGCTGATTGAGCGCGTACGTGGTCGAGTGTTGCACTTGTCTTATCCGTAAGCAACGCGATTCTCGCAACAGAATCGTGGTCAGAGGTGCGGTGGTGCCCCGCTCGCGGCCTCGGTGCATACGGCAGAAAACAGGAAGATACACAAGGAAGAGCTCACATGATGGCTTGTTTACTAGCGCGGCGTGGTGAACTGCGAGATTGTAGATGCCAAGCCATTGTGTGAAGCGGCACACACCTACGTGACCAGCAAGGCGAGCACGAAAGCGTTCCACGCACTGCTTGCTACGCACAGCTTAAATGTAAATTCGCACAATACCTACGAAAATGAAGCAAATCAAGGTCGCTTGTGCGCAGGGTTCGATGGCGCGTCTTGTACGAATTGCTCTTAGCAGCACAACTACAGCACTGCAAGAGCAAGCAGAAACACCATTACTGTAGCTGATGTCATGCACTATATTCCAACATGCGCCTGCTGCTAATGGGCGAGCAGGGCCATTGTCACGTGCGGGACCACAGTATCGACAACGAAGGCCTGACGCTGAACATGCCTGACAGTCATCGGGTATTAAACACAGCCAAAAAGATGTAAACCATCACAAAGACTCATTGCGGGCGCGCCGGACCTTTTGCCGTCTTCAGCGGGTTTATCCTGCGCCTGAGATGGGAGAGCGCCACCGGGTGGCATAAGTAGTCTCAAGCACAATTCAATGCTACTGAGTGGATAGACGTGATAAGAATGTGGCACGCTTAATACTTCTCGGTGATGGCCGATTTGTTTGCGTTAACGGTGGCGTCAACAGGAACGTGACCTTGTCATGACAAAGCGAAGCGGCTCTCTTCAAAATTCGCCTTGGAGACTGACCAACATGAGCACGTCCCTCAAATTCCTTACACATCTAGCGCGGGCCCCTGTGAGAGCGACTGGCACAGCCATGTATCTAGGTAAACTCATGCATCACGTCGTAGGCGCGCCGGCGATCAGTCGACACGAGGTGATATCATGCATGGCGTCGCCGTACCCAAACTATCGCAACATATCGAATCCGACAGCTGACTCAGCCACGTCGACCTGCTTACCCACTGCTTGCACGATGCCCTGTGGGCTGATCTGGGCGCGACCTGAACCAGCATTGAGGACCTCCTGCAATTAAACACAGCTGCACCGTCCCCCTTTCCGCCTTCTTTTCTTGCGTCGATGATGTCTGCCAACAAGGACAACACCGTCCAGGCGATATCGTCATACATACCACTTAAATATTAGCCTCATAAAATACGTCGATGCTGTGGTCAATTTTGGGGTCGATCTGGCATGCACTGCCTTCCTGGCGCGCTCCTTCTCTACAGCGACCAGGCTTGGACAAGAACGCTGTCATCGGTAGCAAACGTCGCAGATTCGAAGAAAGCCAGGAAGTGTTTACCACAGATGTTATAGAGATAGGTGGACCTGTGGCGACAGCGCCAAAGCGCGTGCGATCACTGCTCACACGCCGTGCCTCAAATGGTGCTGTACCCCGACAACAAGTAAACAACGACAGGAAATAACGCGAGTAGCTATCACATTGGTTTGTGGAGCATTGCTTCATGTGATGGCTACTTGTGGGTAGCTGTTGTAATCACCCCTTGTGTGCACTTGCAGAGTACTCCCCTACTGCGCACTGGCGAAGCAGCAGCAATGCAGCCGAAGATTCTATGATTTCAGCTCTACCTAAGCCATTCTGGCTCTGGGGTCCTGCGCCAGATCTCCGACCTCATCACAACGCGAGTCAGATCTCAGCATCAACTTCTCAGGCAACCATCAAGGACCTACACGGCCTCGCATGCCGTTTTCCGGATCACGATGGTGCAGGTGTTCTTACAATTGAGCACCACGACCTGCAGTCGTTGGAAGGTCAAAGCTATATCAATGATACCATTATTGACTATTACATCAAGGTCATTGAGGCCCAGCACTGCGACAGCACCAAGCCCAAGATGCTCTTCTGCAACTGCTTTTTCTATAACAAACTCACAGAGGGATTAGACCGGCTTGACACAAACGATGCTGTGCGACCCTTCCAACCCACACATTGCTGCATGCACATCCAATCACACACTTGCAAATACAGTCATGCATGACAGTGGAACATGGGACACTCCCCCACTCGACCCTTCCACGCTGTGGGTACGTTTGTTGCATTGTCTCTGTGCTACAGAAAAACCCAGGCTAGCACGGGGTTGGATTCCATCCTGCCTGAGGCGACCACAGATCAGGCACTCTGAAGCAGCCCTGCACACTCGTGGACCGCCCAGTTTGCACATTATTCAGCACGCAACCAGCTGTATGCTCATGATTTCGTATTGCTGCCTTTGGATAGCTCACCTGAGGAGAGCCTCCAACACCTCAGCCGCTCACACGATGCTCACCACTGTTGCAAACTACAGGATGCTGGGATGTATGGCTTCCAGAATATCAAACGATGGACCGCGTCGCTGCGCTGCCTGGATCAGGATTACATCTTTGTGCCCATCCACGGCGCCATGCATTGGAGCCTTGCTGTCATTTGCCATCCAGGATCGCTTCGGAATGTCCCGGGTGCGGAGTCAGCAGCAGCCTCCTCAAGTACAAGTGCCGGCGCGGCCGGAGGCGGCATGCTCGTCTTGCACCTGGACCCGTTACAGGGCAACCTGCACAACACTGAAGACATCACAGCCCTGCTGAGCGGATGGCTAAGGCAGGAGGGGGCCCGGGAGGGCCTGCACCTCTCTGCTGAGGCCATCGCATCCTCATCCCGTGGCATTCGCGTGCGCCATCAGCTGCTGCGTGCTTCCACCACATCACATAGGCCGCTGCCCAACTTTCCATAGCTTCCCCGTCACACCGGAAGCTCCCGTGTGGGCCACAAGTGCCCCACTGTCGTGCAGGGCACACCCAGCTTTCATGAACATAGAGCCGGCGTGCCGTAGGTTTACACCAGCCACGAGAGAGTGCTGGCCTTGCTACACTCCCACCGCAGCTGCACCACACATACTGCATGCCGAGGTGCTTCAGGTGCAGCATATCCATGAGCCAAGTGCCACGCTGCGCATGCAGGTGAAAACGATTCCCCGCCAAAGCAACTCGCACGACTGTGGGCCGTTCGTGCTGACCTACCTGGAGTACTTTGCTGCGAATCCCCCGGCCAGCATCGTACCTGCAAGTCCAGACAGCAGCGAGCTTCTCTGCTACTTCCCGGCCTACCTGCGGTGCGCCCCGATGCTGCCGCTGGCACCACCTGTGCAACATTGCATGTACGAGCCGTGTGCGTTGCACGCCCAGACCGCCGAGGCCAGGCACGTCGCCGGCATCAGCCGGGCACGACGCTGCATGTGCCGTGCTGCACACGTGACTCTGTGGCAGTTTTGATCGACCTGGAACGCCCGTGTGACGGTGGACATTTACAGTGCGGAAGCGCCTGGCTGCAGTGGTGCCCGGCAGCAGACACGGTTCCTGTGCAATGACTGGTTCCCAGAGCACAACCCCGCCGCGCTGCGCGTGCGCATCATGCGCCAGCTGCTGCAGCTGCTCGTAGAGCAAGCCCCCCGTAGTAGCCTGGCGGAGCCGCGTCGCTCCGCGGCGCTGGCAGCGGTGTGCGACCTCATGCAGCAGCTGGACCGCGTCGACCGCGCCGGACACCGCTACGAGCTTCCCGCCACTGTTGCCGCGCCTGCTGAGCTGACTGCGCCACGGTCAGGCGACGTCATTGTGGACGTGGCTGCTGTGGAAGACGCTGTGGACGATGCAGAGGCGGCCACGGACGACGGCACAGACGTTGGCGCGGAGGCAGCTGATGAGCAGCCTGCGCATGAGGTAGGGCGTGACGCTGCAGGGAGCAGGCTAGCACAGGTGTCAGACGAGGAAGTTGTGGAGGTCTCGCTGGAGAGCGCGCTGCGAAGCGGCTCGGATGGGGAGCCGGTGGTGCCTGAGCGCCCGCTCAATACCGAGGCGGCGAATGACGTCGGAGAGGAGCCTGCGGAGGATCCAGCGCTGGAGCTGGAGAGTATGGTCATGGCTCTGAGAGGAGATGCGGGTGCGGACGCCGGGGAGGACGTGGACTTGGAGGGGCTGGCAGGGGAGTCAGAAGAGCTCGGGGCACTGGAGCTGTGGCACCCGGATGACCTGTGGAGGTAGCGGCTGCTGCGAGGGCTCGGGTGCCGCTGGCGAACTGTGCTGTCGGTTGTGTGTGATACTGGCAATCTGTCCTGATTGTCGACTGTGGTGTTTGCCACAATAATGGATCTATGTGTGTGGCGCTGTGCGCAGGATTCTGGGGCTGCATTCTCCCTTGCATGTGAATGGGACCAAGCAGCTGTGAGTAAAGGGTGCGAGCATGAGATCGTCGCCAGCAGCAGTGTTTCGTGACCATCTCTGCGTCATGAGGTGATCGGAATCTGGCTGTTGCGCCTCTGCCATGTGAGGGGACTGTGAAAAAACGTGCATGTGATCCTGTGGTCCGTGGATCAGCTTGTTATGTATTCCTTTGGCCATTGAAGCGGCAACCGGCTAGATTACACCGGTAGTGGTCGAAAGCCGTGACAGTTGGCAGGACTAGTGCTGCAGTGCACGGTGAATGTTAAGCGTCCACATCACACGGCTGTACAGCCGATCATGAACTCGCGAGCGCGGGGCAATTGGTCGGACACGTCGTGCACCCCTCCAAGGCGCGACAGAGAGGTTCATTACTGATTCTGCTTCCGCCTTGGATGCCTCACGTCGTGTTCCGTGGGTATGTAGAAATCTGTTCATGTTCGTTGATGCATTTTTTTGGTGTTGCGTCGTGGGGTGGCGAAACATGTGGCAATGGTAGTTCCAAAAAAGTAAACTGGCGTAACCACTAAGTGTACCAGTTCAAAGAATCACACAACAGCGGCGCCGGCGACTTTGAGTCACTCACAGAAACTGCAACGCAATCAAACAGCGAGCATGCTACAGTGACTAGTACTACAGCTCCACAGCATAACGCGAATGCATATGGTAAGTCCTTGCGTATATCGGACGACTCTCTGAAAGTGTCCAAAATGTGGTTGATAACAGGCTTACCACACTGTAACAAGTATGTGTTTATGATTCTCGGCGTCGATCCGCATCCGCGTGAAACTGCGAGTTTCGAATATATACCCAGATCTACAATATGCAGTTATGTATATATGGAGGATACAAGCAATGTATAAATGACCACATTGCTGTACCCATGAAGACATCTACAGTATGCATCATGCTCCAGCTACTCTAGAGCTGTACGCATAGACCCGACAAGCGTTGAATCTGCGCGCATGTATAACATCATTATGTGTCGTGCAAGTACTAGTGCTCGGGCTTGACAATGACGCGACGCGGCAGTGAATTTCTAACGGCACCGCATGGCGCACCGATGCCACACGTTGCAATTGATAGCGGATCTCATGAGCATGCCGTACGCGTGGTAAACGCATGGGGTCGAAAGGACGAAACTCACTGGCTCGACCAAGAAAATTCACCCGAATGAGCAGCTAATGATGGACCACACAGCAAAAACGTTTTTATAGTATACTAGTATGGCTGTCGATCGCGAACAATCAGTTTTGAATTGTCGCAATTCGTCATATCAGCCATCCGCAGGATTGCAATTGGACGCACGTAGATTTGACAAACCTTTACTTTCACTACTGTAAGCGCGCGCCTCGTTCTTAAGCACAGTGCGTGATTGTACTTGGTCACGTTATTTTTAAGTGTAACGTTCACCACGTGCACACGATATCGATGCGAACGTCGTCGAACCACAGCGCGTGAAGTGGGCGTCTTATGCCCTGATTACACGATGCAGCTTCGGATACTGTGCTTGTTCTGCTTTTATGCTTGTGTTAGCTTGCACGTTTACCTCTTGGCGATGCCAGGCTGCTGTACATGTGTTTATCTCCACGGCCGTGCACGTGTAACACGATATCGATGCAGCAATGGGTGCCGCGAATCCAGGTTCCAGATCAGACGCTGCTGCATGGATCTGATACAAAGTAAGGTTGTAACGGATTGTGCGGTTCAATGTCACACCGAGTCAAATGCATATGGGTGATCCGTTCATGAACTGTACAGTACATGTAGTTACAAAAGAGTAGTTACAAAAGAGTACAAGGGCGAATCCACAAAGTGGACCAAGTTATGGAATTGGTGCTAGTACTTCAAGCTTCAGTCTGTGCACCAATTGCAAGCTGAACCAGATCTACATCCACGCCGACCAACATTGAGCAAACGGACTGGATGTGCCTGTGTTGCCTTTGTGGGTTTGCCCTTGTACTCTTTTGTAACTACTACTGGATGTGCCTGTGTTGCCGACGTGAGGTGGTGTACTGTAGTGGTACGGTTGCACGCTCGCTGTGTGTGTGCTTTGCAGCTTCTGTGTGTAGGTGAAAGTGGCTAGTGAAGAGCCTGTGCTGCTGTTGTCTGATTCCATGACCTTGGTCCACTTTGTGGGTTTGCCCTTGTACTCTTTTGTAACTACATTGAGCGGTAATGCAGCTTGGTTCGGGCACCCTTCCATCGCGTATATACGAGATTTATGTGGGCAGATAAGTATGTCAACGTAGACACCGCATGTCCAGCGCACAGTAGTGCAAAGCAGTTCCGATCATCTGGCCATGGTGAATTCGAAAGTACACGCTTGCGGCTTCCAGGCGACTCGGTCCTCGGCTAGCTTGAAGGCGAAGGCTTTTGCACTGTGACACTGGGCAATGAAGTTCACGAGAGCCCGGGAACATCTGATGGCTTCATATGTGCACCTCAAGTCCTCTTTAACGTTCATTGAGAGCGTGTTTCTCCTCACGATTCTGATCGGACATGTTTGCTCAGAAAGCATGTCATGCATCATGTCACATCCACCTGGCCAGGCAGCATTGGCCACAGCAATCTTACAGGCAGCAGAAGCCAACACTAGCCACGAGACCGGTTCTGGCGCAGTCTCGCAATTAATATTTCCAGCTAGGTGTCTTCGTGGAATCCGAACCACTGGCATGGGCAGGCTCCATGGACTGGTGGCTTCATGCAGATGGTGTTGACACATTGTGCTCTGAAATGCAACAACTTACATTCCTTCACAGTGGCAACACAACCATCAATACACGTCCCAACCACAACAAGCAAAAGAATGGATCACCAATGGGGCATGCAAGTCCCATGTTGCAATGCCAGGCCAGGGAACTTTCAGCCCAGGTCCTCCACCATTAGGCGCACGTGGCCGTTGGCATCATGTTCAACAATCCACAGATTGTAGCTCTCATACTCTGACACCATCTGCTTGATGTCATCCTGCTCCATGCCTTGACATATCTTGCAGAGGTCCTGCCAGCTGATCTCCTGGGCTTGCGTCCTCAAAATGTGCTCTCGAACCTGCACCAACATCATGCTCGCTTGTGTGGGATGCCCAGTGCAACACGATTGCCTGCTATCTGACGTGTGAACAGTCGCGGAGAGAATCAAAACTCCACACAATTCAACATGGCATTCAACTTGGTGTTGGGTCAGGACCGCTCGCTGCAGCTGCATGAAAGCCACCAACAACACATCAGACACACTTGGCCTGCCATTGGTTCGGCCAGTGACGCTGCTGTGGCTGCATATATTAATGCTTCGTGCGCAGCTGTCCCGCTACATTTGACGTCGGGTAACCGATTCGTTCTGATGTACTGCAGCAGACAGCTGGTGCACTTGATTCTCTCAATGGCACCATATCGAGAAATGGAATGGCAGGTAGAGGAGCAGGCTGGGCGTCTAAGGGGGTGAGGCCCAGGCACAGGGGGCCATGGCGACAACAGCAGCACACCTTCGAGAAGGCCTCTCGAACCGGGTCTTTCGCGACCTGCTCTTGGAGGTCTTCATCTTCAAGGCTGATTTTCGACATGCTCATCAACCGCAGAGCTTCGTCAACATCACCTTGGATCACCTGCAACTCCGCACGCGATGTGATGATCATGGCCGAGCCTTCCACCTCAACAGAGTGAGACCGTTCAGGGCCTGAGAGCACTGGTCGCTCGTTCGGGTGAGAAATCTGGCTGGCTATGCTGCTCAGCGTGCAGCAACATCACGGCGTCAACCCAACACATCTGCAATGCCGTACAGAAGTGGTTGGCAGCATCTTCAAGTAGCCGGTGCAAGCATCAAGCCACCCACAGGTCCTGCAGGACAGGCATCGCAAGCGAGGGGCATCCGGCAGCTGGCCAACCAGCAGCGGCGCCAGCTACGCGGCGGTCGGGTTTCTCGTACACACACACACACACACACACCATTGCCAGCATACCACGGTCTACTGCATCAAGCTCCTCTTAGCTACAACTGGCAACAATGAACAGCAGGGCACACGCGGGTCACACCATGTTGTCAAACCGCAGTTTTGCAAGCGCTTGACTCAGCCGCAGGATGCTCAGCAGCGTGCGCGGCGTCGTGTAGCTGTTAGGCCGGTCACTCATCGCCTCCTGCCGCCGCATCTCGGCGTATACTGCAGCGACGTAGTCCGTGAGATCCTCCGGGATGCGCGGCGCGTGCTGTTTTGCGAGCGCGATGTACGTGCGCAGCTGCCGCGGCGTCAGCGGCTCGAGATCCGTCTCTGGCGCCGGCGCCTCGCCCTTCTGGTGCACTGTCAGCACGTGATCGGCGAGCTTCTTATCATTCTCATCACTAGCACGATCAAGGATCAGCCACAGAATGTCGAAACTGCATATCATTGCGCGCATCAAACCGACTGCGGCTGCATGCAGTGTACCTGGCGCGTGCTCGCATACACAGCCCCTCACACAGGTGTAACCTCGCCTCCGGGAAGGCACAGGATGTATGCAATGCTTTCTACACGGCTGCGATCACGAGCATGGCGCGCGCGTTGTGCCTGGCGACGTCTGGCGCTCACGCCCACCAATGCGCCTGCCCATGCCTGCCAGTGCACGGGTCGCAGGAGGGTGCGGCGCAGACTGGGCCGGGGCACGCACCGTGAGAGCAGCGCGGCGGGGAGCGCGATGTTCTCTGCGGGCGACCGCCGCACATCGTAGCGGCCCCACGCAGGGTTCGCAGCCGCGAGGACGGCGGTGCGCGTGTTGAGTGTCGTCATGATGCCCGCCTTTGCAATGCTGACGGTCTGCTGCTCCATCACCTCGTGGATCGCAGTGCGGTCACCCTCCTCCATCTTATCAAACTCGTCAATGCAGCAGATGCCGCGGTCCGCGAGCACGAGTGCGCCACCCTCCAGCACAAACTCGTTCGTCATCGGGTCGCGCTGCACGGCCGCCGTGAGGCCGACGCCGGATGAGCCCTTCCCTGCACACGTGCTCGCCCACTGCCGCCACAATCACGACTGCACTCATTCCCACCATCACACAAATGCAGGCCTACAATCCAGAGGCCACAAAATCTTGCTGTCCTGCAAGAAAGGGCTGACTGCGACATGTAGGGCTGGCGGCGGACCAGTGGTGTACACGGCTCGTGGAGATATGTGGCCGATGTGTTTCAGCAGCTGGGATTTGGCAACGCCGGGGTCGCCCATCAGGCAGACGTGGAGGTCGCCGCGGATGCGGATGCCGTCGCTGAGAGAGAGGCCGGTGCCCCCGACCATCTGCAGTAGCAGCGCCTTCTTGATGTCCTCGTGGCCCCAGATCTCTGGAGCGATGGAGCTGGCGAGCCTGGAGTAAACGTTGCCGTCCTGGAGCAGGTCATGCACCATGTCCCGGTCCTGCACAGCCACAGGCGCTTACCCCAGCACAGTCAGGCAGCGGTGTCGGGTACACTGCCGTCGCCCACTGAGGTATAATTACACTGCCGGTGTTCACCTGTGGATACTCTGAGTGATACTTCCCCTCGAAACACACAGTCACGTTTGCATACAACGGATGCGCTGTGCGGACCGGGGGCAAACGTCCACTGTTTCACCTCGGTACAGGGACACCAGTGCACAATGGACCAGACAAATGCGCACGGATATTGGAGCGTGAATACTGCCTGGGACACTAGTTGTGTATGCTCGCCAATGCATACGTGCCACACAGAGCAGGTTCTTGATCCTACATGTTGCTGCCTTTCATGGCTCATTTCGACCCAGGCAGCACTGATGGCGGCCTCCAGAAACCTCACTCGTGACACCAAATCTACTGCCAGCACTAGTGGGTTGGCGCATGCCGCTCATAGGCTGCATCGGCAGATCGGACTAGCGTAAGGCACTGGATCTGGGTTGAGAGGATGCAGGTGGCGCACCACGTCAGTGACGACATGCTCAGCGTAGCTCTCTTTCAGCTGATTGACTGCCGTCGCATGCAGCACGGTCGTCTGCAGCAGAGTGGTTGCAAACATCCGGCCCCGGCGCAGCACGGGCTGAGGCAGATAGACACCAGTGACCACCACGTGGTCACCTGGTTTCATGCTGCGGGTGAGGTCACCTTTCACATGCACCGTCATAGACCTGCACCAAGCTTGCCCGTTGCCGGACCACCCGTCTGACACGGGCTTGACTGTTGTTTCATGCCCTGTTGGCCAAACACAAACAGTTGGTGCACTTGCTACGAATCACAAAGCTTGTGGGGTATTGCACAGACCTGGGAGTGGCGCTAGATGGCACCTCATCTGACATCTCCTGGATCTTGACCTGTTGAAACTTGACCAGCTTTGAGCCACGGATCTGCAGTGTTGGCTCTCCGCGGGGGTTGAGGTCTTTGATGCCCTTGTCCACTGGTGTGAAGAGCGGACCAGCAATCTCTTGGAACATCTCAATGCCGCTTGTGATGTCAAGGTATGTTGCGACAGCCACCATAGGCTTGACGTCGGTGCAGTGTGTTACAACGCCCTGCAGAGCATTCCTTGCTGTTGTTGGTGCATGTGACAGCACCTACATCTATGCAACGCTGATGCAGCAGGTGGAACAGGTGGGCCGGCAGTGCTCCGACATAATGACTATCGGGGGTTCATGACATCTGACCGTAGGCTACTGTGCAGTGCGGATTCGAAACACCGAGGAGTGACAACGCGGTCGCGCTTTCCGACCCAGACAGCACAGGAGGAGGCCCTGTGACTTGCGGCGATCATTAGTTGTGAGGGGGATGTCCGGTTGGTTTGCTCCTGAAGATGCACGCACTGCTGCAGGCGACATGGCAATGGCTACGGTGGTTCTTACATGAACACACATGCTCACGTTTACAGCATGGCATGAAATCGGCCAGAAATTATGCAAGCATGTGAGGCAAAACAGAGCAAGGTGCACCTTCAGCTTCACAAGCGAGCCGAGATGGGCAGAAGTGACTCCTCTCATGGGCAGCATCTTTTCGCCTGGAGGCAGTGTCAAGAACACGTCATAGCGGCGACGCAGCTCCTCCGGGAAAGCTGACTTGACAGCAGCTCCATTTCCCTCCTCAGCATCTACTCCACCTTCATTGATCTGGTGCTGCTTTGCCAAATCCATATGCTGCATGTCGTGGGCAGGGCTCAGCCATTGAATCATGACAACGACGGCTGCATAGTTGTGATGAGGAACAAAAGGTACGTTAAATAGCTATACGATCAAATAGTGCCGAGGTCCATATGATGGCACGTTGTGCTCGAAATGTTGCAAGCAGAAGCGGGCTTGAAAGCGAAAGAAAAGAGCTACAGCAGGTACACGGCCTATTACATACACGGCCCCAAACAATTAAAATGGCAGTGGAATGAGCAGGATGAGTTGTTGTAAGCCCTGGCACTCACAAGAATATGTCACAACGTTCATAATCCGGGCAGCAGTGGAATCGCACGTTGTGCAGCAGCACATCGAACACATCTCTGTTCAAATTTGCTGTCAGCGATGGCTCAGGCATGACTTCATCGGCAGCGTCTGAAATGAGCTTGGATAAGCGCTGGGCGTTGGCACGGGCAGTGGTGTAGAAGTTTTCCCAATCATTCTCTGTGCAATACTGCAGACAGACGCGGCTCACACCAAGGCCAGTTTGACACCGAAACGCAATGTTGATCAGGTCATATACGCACCTTTTCTAAATCCTCCATGTTGATCACCAACGATCGATCTTCTCGATTGGCGATTGCTTGCTGCACACATGGGCAGCGCTAGATGCAGGGCTCAGGCCAAGTAGTGCATGCCCAAGTGCCCAACATGAAACCGACAGGTATGCACCATGCAACACATGATAAGTATTCCGAGTTACGTACCAGCATGTCATTGTACTTGAACTGGGCGTTCGTATCCATGAAGTTCGTCAAGAAAGCAGCACAACGTTCTGCACCGCAAACCTCGTCACTCTTAGGTCCACTAGCCATACGCAAGGTGTCAAAGCGCATATTGACAAATTTTCGCTGTGAAATCGTACGTTTGTCCAGCTCGAAGTTTGGCATTGCTGGTTGCGCATCCTGCTTGTCGGTGTTTGCCCCTTCGTCCATCGTGCCTCAGCGTTGGGTTGTACACGAAACCAGAGAGCCGAAAGTACCAGGCAGATATTATTATCGATTTACTATGTGATCCAAGCTCGGTGCTTGCTGAATATGTGAAAGCCGAGGCCACCTGTTGTCCAAGCTTCGGTAGAGCCTACTTGCTGTGCACGTATGATTATTTGCGTAACTCAGACGAGGCTTACTCATTGATTGATCAAGGTCTCTCAGTTATTTTCTGCGCTGCTGGTACACACGTTGCCGCAGTAAGTATTCTGTTCGACCAGTCGCGGTTCCGCCGTTCAAAATGACCCAGCGCGTTTTCTCGAACACTGACTCTGGTTGCACTTGCCGTGCCAGCAGAATGTGCACACCTGCAGTTTCAATCCGCCCTGAAAGCAAGAAGGGTTCCCGCGTCGATGTACCTTGCTCGATCACTTCTGTGCAGAGGCTCAAAGCTGCCTCAGACTGGCACGAGAGTCGTTGCTGCTTTCTGAATGCGTTGGCAGGCGCCACTGAGTCGTAAACCATCTTGATATACTTAGCAGCTCACAAATATCATCACCCTGTCTCATACGGATGTGTTTGGGGGTTTTAATCTTGCGCTGGACCTGACACACCCACCTGGCTGGGATCGCGTTGCTTGGCGCACTGGCGAGTACAAATTACGAGAACAGCGACAGTGCTCATCTCGTCGCAATAAATCGTTCGTATGGATGAACATGAAGCTGATCAGTTGTGGCGGGAGCTAAACGACACGGACCGCGCAGCGAAACGCGGATATGTACGCGTTGCGGCCAACTCCAGTAGAATATTGATGTACCTGATTGATAAGTTGACTCTGTCGTCTGGTATATGATAGATTCATGTGTTTCACAGGGTGTTGGCTTTGGGAATGCATCAACTGGCGCCGATCCGCTGGAGACGAGCAACCCTCCTGCTGGCCTTTCAGCGACGTTCCGCAAGGCAACGGATGTTGAATCGAAGGAAATGGCCCAGGAGCAGCTATCTGCGCGAGATCGTATACGGGCGCGAATCAAAAGTGCTTTGCAGGACAAGAAAGCAACCCAGCAGCACGAAGGTGCGCGCATGTGTGTCAAATAGCTCCCACTTCCTTTGTATCACCGGCATGATGTGCCAGCACATCAAGCAACAGTTTTTCCTGGAACATGTGAGCTCTGATCTCGTTGATATGCTTCAAGGAATTCAGGCATCATGCTGACAGGGCAATCCAACTGGAGCCTAGCATGCAGATTCTCAGTGGGAGAATTTCCTGACACAGAAGAAACGTGAACGCGTTGGACTTGAGTCCATCGTTGATGACCAAGGGCGCATGCTTGGCTGCACATACAACTACACGGACTCGGACCACGCTGACCTCGACAACGCCATGTCACGGGCCACAGCTGCCCGCGCTGCAGGCAAGTCGGCTGCAGAAGTAGACCATGCTGCCGCAATATTTGGGGGCGGGGACAGCAACGGCCGTGGCCAGAGGCGTTCAGACGCAGCTGGAGGAACGGCATCACACCAGTCGCGCCGCCACAGAAAGAGTCCTAGTCGCAACCGCAGCCGTGATGCAAGCGAGATGTACACGGTCCCCGAGCGGTATGGATATGAAGATCGGTCAGCCAGGTACCGCGATCAGGCAGAGACAAGCAAGTATCCCGAGAGAAGGCGTCCAGGAGAAGAGTACGCCCGCCGCGGGTCTGCAAGAGGAGATGGACAGTACGACACACACAGGGAGGCTGCTGACCGGCGAGGTGCCAGGGACAGGTACACAGACAGAGGCTCTAGTCGGAGAAGTCGGGACGGAGATGCACAGCACGGCCGAGATCACAGCCGGTCCATCACAGAGGGTTCTCCGCCTACGACCCGGGACCTTTACAGAGACCGGCAGAGGCGGCAACAGAGTGGTGGTCGGGAGGAGAGGGGTGTGCGGGATAGAGACGGCGGTGTGCGGGAGGATTCGGTGCGAGACGATCGTAGACGTGAATCTGGCAGGCAGAACCGGTGTAATGATGCACAAGGAGGGCCTCGTGAGCCAGCGCGGGGGCGCTTGCGAGCGGGCGAGGTTGATGGAAGGGTGGGTGAGAGGCAGGTAGTGCGTGGGGCAGCAGCTGGAGATCGTGGAGCAGCGGCACGGGCGGGGGCGGCTAGTGCAAGAGGCGCAGGTCAGCCGGAGGGATTTGCGGGGCGAGGCGATGCCACGCAAGCTCAGAGATGGCCGTCAGGAGGGGGGGCGGGGGATGATACAGGTGCGGGGCTGGGGTCTTGCGTGCTGAATGGGGTTGTGCCCGAGGGTGCGGTTGTGGTGGAGGAATGCGAGATCAACCGAAGAGAGCCTGAGGTGGAGGCACATGATGCGCTGGACGCGTCAGTTGTGGTCAAGGCACGAGGCTCATGGCGTGAGCAGCTCAAGCGCAGGATGGAGGGTGTTCTGTGATTGCGGTGCATTGTGGGCGTGTGCCTGAAGCAGGTGGGCGTCTCTTGCGGTGGACATTCCCATGGAGGTATCTGAGCTGATTTTGGATGGTGTTGGGCAGCAGGCCACGTGATGGGCCCTCTCGATCTGAAGTATATCCCTAGTGGTTGTAATCACTTGAGTATGGCCCAGGCCTGTATTGGGAGGACTGCATGCACAACGGTTTAGGCCCTGTCGATCGTGGTTGCATTGGCCTGCTACAAGAATCAGGTACTGGGAAAGCTGACACTGTATCATTACCACAGCGTACACATTTGACCGCGGGTGGCCGGTGCATTGTCGGCGGCACTGTCGCCACACTCTTGCGCGCGAGTCAGCACTGCGGGTACACTGCTTGTGAGGTTCACAGCCCCGTGGACGGGGCCGTATGTGGCCAGAATTCCAGAAATGAAGTATCCGCTTCATGTGTCTTTGTACACACATACACTCTTCAAGTGTCCAGCTCAGTTGGCATGAATGCTGGGTCACAGTGTCACCATGGGCACAACACCCAGAGAAGTACTGCGTGACGTGCGGCCAGAGATGAAGATCGATGAGGTGATATTTCAAACCATTTTCGCGCCGTAACAGCTGCTGTGTTTATGCGAGACGGCTCGAGTCATCCGCATGCCGGGGAAAACAGCTTGGGATATCGCGCACGTTGGGCGCAAGCGTTGGTTGTGATGTGAGGTGATCACCCCCGTATCTTTCAGGTCGCACTGCTGCGTTACATGAAGGAGAAGAGTCTGGTCGATGTTCGAGCACCTGCGCTGGAGATATCCCAGTTCGGACATGGACAATCCAATCCGACATACCTGGTTAAGGTGCTCTTCCGCCGTCCCCTGCCGCAAATACGTCAAGGACTGCCACACCAACTTTTCACCTCCTTACAACGCGCGCGGCAGTATCAGACGCAGCAGCCGCGCTGCCAGTAACCGAACGGTTCACCGACGCATCTGGAGCCACACTGTATGTATATTAATCTTGCTGCGGGGCATAAGCAGGTGCCAACCAATGTATGCACACGCGCTCGCTGGACGTGTCGGTTTACACTGACACATCGCACAGTCGTGAGTGTGGGCGTAACTGTTGCACGGGAAGCCCGCCACTGTGCAGCGCCGGGAGCGCGTCCCTCCAGCCCTTGCAGCTTTCAGGACTCATTTACAGCAGCTGCATGCTGCTGCATAGCGAAATGACGGTCCTGCGGTGCATCGAGCCACGGAGCCATTCTCAGGCGTGTCGTCACATTGCCGAATGTAACTGACCCTCCCCAGTACTGCCATGAGCCATGCACAGACCCGATATTCCTCCACGCACATCAGCACTAACTACCCAACATTCAAATCTACACAGCTGCAGTGCCGACCCTATACCCTATACCCCCCACCCCCCCCCCTCCACCCCAGGCAATGAAGGAGTCAATGCGCACAAAGGTGCCAACATGGAACACCAGTGGCACACAGAGATCACATCATCCGGCCCAAACTTTGGCTATGCGCCCCAACAAATGCCGCAAGTCAGGCGCACCACATCGCTGCAGGTAGGCTCGCAGGAGGTCGTCCTCCGGAAGCAGCCCCCGGGGAAGCTGCTGAAATCGGCACACGCCGTCGGGCGGGAGTACCGAGTCATGCATGCGCTCGCTGGCACGCCCGTGCCCGTGCCGCAGATGCTGGCGCACTGCCCGGACTCCTCGGTGCTCGGCACCGAGTTCTACCTCATGCGCTTCGTTGACGGCCTGCTCTACCTCAACCCGTCCCTGCCAAAGAACTCGTCCGGCGGCCGAGAGATGGTGTACCGCGCCATGTCAAGTGCGCAGCCTGGCCACATGCATGCTCGCGCAGCGTGGTCGTTGCACAGTCGTGTGCACCGGCCGCGCGTCAGTGCGCCGCCTGCGCACCCGGCTGAGGCCTGTTCCTGAAACGGAGTGCCCGCCGCAGTTGCGTGTCTGGATGAGTGCTGCGCATGCTTGCACAGCGCACAGCGCACAGTGACCCCCATTCCGGTGCGCATGTCCGACGCCGGTTGGGTTTGTGGGGTGAGCAGCCGGCAACTGGTGCTGAAAGCGGGGCTCGCGCGCGCCGCCGGCGGTGTCCGCGCGTGCAGACTCAGCCGCGAGGGGTAGCCCGGCTGTGGACGGTCGTCGCGTGTGCAGAGACGCTGGCGCAGATCCATTCGCTCGACCCCGCCGCAGTGGGCCTCTCGTCTTTTGGAAAGCCCGCCGCGTTCTGCGCACGGCAGGTGGCGACTTGGACGAAGCAGTACACGCAGTCGACCGTGCCGGGGTCCGGCAACGAGCGGCTGCCAGCTATGGCGCAGCTTGCGGCATGGCTCAAGGATCACGCGCCCGCCGCCGACTCCGCCGCCGGGGCGCCGTGCATCGTGCACGGGGACTTCCGCCTCGACAACCTCATCCTGCACCCGCAGCGTCTCGAGGTGTCTGCGGTGCTCGACTGGGAGCTCGCGACACTCGGCAACCCGCTCAGCGACCTCGCGTACAACTGTATGGTGCGCTGCGTGCTGCGTGTCGAGCTGCCGCGCCAAGCCCTCGCTTGCGCGAATCCGCTGCCTCTTCGCACGGCGGCATGCCGCTGTGCGCAGCGGCAGAGATGGGCGGCGCTGGTCGCATGACGCCAATTATGCACATGGGTAATTGTGACTCTGTGTGATTCAGCTCTTGCCGGCCCGTCCCAGCTGTGCTGTCGTTGGGATGGCGGGGCAGGTGAACGCAAACTGGTGTAGGTGTATCATCTGCCGGAGTCCGTGACCGCGATCGGGCGGCTGCCCGGGCGGCTGCCGCCGGGAGTGCCGTCGGAGAGTGCGTACGTGTCGTGGTACTGTGATGAGCGCGGCGTTCCCGTGCCGGCCCCGGCGGACTGGGCCTTCTTCACCGCGCTCTCCCTCTTCCGGGCGGCGGCCATCCTCGCCGGTGTGTACACGCGCGCGCTGGCCGGCAGCGCGGCGAGCAGCGCAGCACGCAGCGCGGGCGCGCCCCCCGTCGTGCGCGCGCTTGCGGACACCGCGCTGCGGCTCGTGCGCACGGCGACCGGCACGCCGTTCGCGTCCACCGCGGCCGGCAGCGGCGGCGGCAGCGCCGCCGCGCCGCTGCTGGCCGCGAGTGTGAGTGCCGCCGCTCCTTCCTCCGGTGGGTCTCCACGACACCCCGCCCCAGTCCGTTGTGCCACCTCGGTCCGTCACACCACCTGTCTCGTCGGCCTTGCATGGTCCGGTAGGCAACGCCCCCAGCTCTGACAGTAGCCCTCCCCATCTCCCAACCTCCCCGTGCCATCGACCCTTCCCCCATCTCTCCTGGTATTCAAAACTGCCAGGAACACAAGATGCGCAAGCAAAGTCGCAACCCCCACATGTGAACAGGGTCGACACGCCCGCAGGCCGCAGTTGCAATGCATGCTGTGCCAACAGCACCGCCTCAACCAAACGCACGCGCCATGTAATCACCCACCGGCGCCGTGCCCTCACACCCTGCACCGCTCACGCCGCTTCTCCCATTCCCAGTGCATGCCCGAGCCCCTTCACACCCACGCCAGCGTCCGGCCACTCGTGTTTCCATGCATGCTCACCATGCATGCAATGCACAGGGCCCCCGCAGATGCCCTCCGGCCTCACACCGTCCTCCACGTGCGCACCGCTGCTCGCGCGTCTGCGCACCTTCATGAGCGAACACATCGCGCCAGCGGCCGCCTCGTTCAACACGCACGCCCACTCGCGCTCGCGCTGGGACCCGTTCCCACGCATGGCCGCCCTTCGCGTCGCGGCGCAGGCGGAGGGCTTGTGGAACCTCTGGATCTCGGCGGAGCTGCATGAGCTCGCCGACGCGGCCGTCACCGCGGCCGGCGTTGCCCCCGCGCGCGCCGCGCTCCTCCGGGGTCCTCGGCTCTCCAACCTCGACTACGCGTTCCTCGCGCGCGAGATGGGCGCCGTGCCGTGGTCGCCCGAGGCCTTCAACTGCAGCGCCCCGGACACCGGCAACATGGAGGTCCTCCTGCGCTACGGCTCCCACGAGCAGCAGCGACGGTGGCTCGTGCCGCTGCTCGCGGGAGACATCCGGTCGTGCTTCGCGATGACCGAGCCTGACGTCGCATCGTCGGATGCGACCAACATCCAGGGTGCGCCGCGGTGACCCCTCATCTTCCATCAAACATGGCCCCGCCCCGGGCCGCCGATCAGAGCGCAGCACGCAGAGCGGCGGCGTTCAGCAGGGCTGTCGCCGTGCAGGGTCGATCAAGCGGACGGGCGACGACTACATTGTGAATGGCCGGAAGTGGTGGATTTCGGGGGCATGCGACAGCCGGTGCGCGCTCGCGATCTTCATGGGCAAGACGGACCCTGCCGCGGCAAAGCACCAGCAGCAGAGCATGATTCTCGTTCCTATGAACGCACCGGGTGTGACAGTGGTGCGCCCGATGACGGTGTTCGGAGAGGATGACGCCCCACACGGCCATGCAGAGATGGAGTTTAGCAAAGTCCGGTGCGCCCTATGCAGTGCTCGCCACCAGCGTGCTCGTTTTGCAGCTGCGCCGTTCTGTTCGATTGTGTTGTGGTCCGTGCGCGTGTCGCGCTCTCAAACGCGCCGTCGCCGCAGTGCCTTGCAGCCATGGACGATTTGCTGTGCGGGTGCGGCAATCGCTCCGAGTCCAACCGTGCGGGTCGTTCTCGATCTTTGCGATGCTCTTGTGCCACACAAGGTGCACTTGTCCCAGCCTGGCATAGGACGCTGCCGCGTAATGACACGTCGCCACCAGCAAACCCACCGCCGCTGATCGAAGCGTAGCCACCAGCAGCACTCTGCCGCGCGTGTGGGGCCGGCCGGGAAGCCGTGGAGCGCCTCGCCCCTGCGGCGAGCGTGTGCATGGCGTGCTGCGGCTGCATGCTGCGCATCGATGGCGTGCTGTGCTGCTGCAGGGTGCCCGAAGGGAACCTGATTCTGGGGGAGGGCCGCGGCTTTGAGATCGCGCAGGGGCGGCTCGGGCCGGGGCGGCTGCACCACTGCATGCGTGCGTGCGGCGTCGGGCAGGCGGCGCTGCAGCTCGCCGCCGCACGCGTCCAAGACCGGCACACGTTCGGGCAGGCGCTCCACAGGAGCCCACTCGTGCAGGCGCAGCTGGCCGAGGCTTGGCTTAGCCTCCACGGGGCCTGGTGCGCCTTCTCTCCATGCACACAGCACCGCCGCGTGCTGTGTGAGATGATGGCCGTGACATGCTGTGCCTGATTGCTTGTGCTGTGCTGCCTCCTGCGTCGCCCCTTGACGGTGCCGGGCTGACGCTTGACTCTGCATGTACACACAGAGTCCCAGGCCTTGCATCACACGCCTTCAGCACAGCCACCTGCTTCTGCCGGGGATACTCTCGAGCCTCGCGAATCCGGCCGACTCGCCTCGTCTCTTCACAGTTGCAGTCTCTGGTGCAGGTTGGCTGTCCTGCAGGCAGCCCACAGCCTTGACAAGGTGGGCAACAAGGAAGCTCGGCTGGAGATCACAGCAGCGAAAGTCATCACTCCGAAGGCCGTCCTGGCTGTGCTCGATGTGGCGATTCAGCTGCATGGCGCCTCTGGGGTTGGGCAGGATACGCCCCTGGCGGAACTGTACGGCGCGATGCGAACGTTGCGAATAGCGGACGGGCCTGACGAGGTCCACCTGTTGGCGGTGGGGGCCCAGGTCATCAAGCGTGCTGCCCTCAGCAAACTCTGATGCTCTCCGCAGCGATTCTGAGTTCCGAGGAGAGAGTGCATCAGTCCCCGACTTGTGCACTCATGGGAGGCACAGATTTGATGGCCTCGTGCGAACTGGTTGCTCCGATCGCGGCCACCAGACCAGTGTTGCCATCACCGTGGCGGGCATGGGGAAGTGCCTGTGTATTTTGCATTGCAAGCAGGTGGGATGAAGCGGATGGATGGTCAAAATAGTTCCAGGTAGCTTTGTGTCGTGATCAGAGAACTGAGGTGATGATGTCGCCTGTCCAGTGATCTGCATGTTCCTGACCCATGAATGGATTGCAGGCCTTGACAATTGTGTATACTGGAACGATCTCAGCACCGACTGAATTGTCCGAGTCGATGGTCACTGTCGAGCTTGTATTGCGGGGCCTCGGGTTTTCTTGTACTGATCTTATCAGACTGAGAAGCCATGGCCGTCCCACGATATTCAGATCTGTGAGGCGGGCTGCTGAGCACTGCTGCTGAGCACTGCTCATCTCAGCAATAATGCGTCGGGGCTCGTTCCTGGAGGTTGTTGCCAAGTTGTTGCTCCTGTTGGCTTCAGGAGGTACACTGAAATGCTCAATAGTAGTACAACTGGCTGCAGATAACTGTCACATTAGGAGCTCGTCAGGCCCTCAATGACCACTTTCGTTGGTTTTATTCCGTGAAGCACCAGCCACTGGGTTGATGACCTTCTACTGTGACGATCAGTTTGTGTGCTTGTCATGTGACGGACAGTGCGCAGGTTTCTTGTGGCCACAACTGTCAGAGTGGCAACCTGTGTTTTCACACCTGCGATTCATGGTCGTCCTGAGGGGTACTCATTCCTTTCTCAATCAACTGTCATCCTACACCGCCTCAGTCCTGCATGATTTAAGCACTGACACTTCTGCCGAGTACACGTCGTTGTGCCGCTTGCGTCGAAGTCAGCCCAGCCGTGATGCCTAACTACCACTTCAGCTTTGACCTCGGCGACTTGGTGCTTCTGGGCTCAGCAACGGCGGTCACATTGCTTCTAATTGTCCACTTCTATACATCGAAACTGGTTACGATTACTCGAACAAAATCCATCGCAAACCCACGCGTTCCAGCAGAGTGGAAGCTGGCTTGCAGCGTCGCACCTCCCAACGCAACATTCCGCTCCCGCTCATCACAGTCTGTGAGAAAGTCCCCGAACACTGCAGCTGTCTGTGATCCTACTAGCTCGAAGATGTCACCAAGCTCGTGTCCGTGCAACTGCCGCTCTTGCAGGTCCACCAGATGCCTGCTCGACCGCCCTCCCCCAGCTTCGGCACAGGACGCCCCCATGCCACCACACCCAGTGAGGCAGGGTTCCCACACACGGACCCACAACGGCACCGCACCCCTCACGGCCACGCTGCTCCTCCTGGAGGAGTCTGAACCCATTCACTCGCACCCAGATACCCGGTCACGCATGCTCACCATGCATGCCACACGCATGCTCCCACAGACGGCCCAGGCCCCACAGCATCGCGCGGACGCCACTCATGCCGCTGTGTACCTGTGTCATGATACCAGTGACCCCATAGCTCCCGGGTGTGCGCGCTCAACGGCGCCCCACAGTAGCGATGGTACCCACTCTCGAGGCGCGGCCGCTGTGTGTCATCACAGTGCCCTGGTCAGGTGCAGGTGTAGCTGCAGCCAGCATGGCTGGCTCGATGTGTGTGCTGTGTGCCGTGCGATGGCAAACCCATCGGGCTCGAGGACGCCACCCTCGTCAATCGCAGATGGAACATGGCGACTGGCTGCGGCGCGCTGTGCGTGCTGCGCGTGCTGCGCGTGCAGCCGAGTGGGGGGGCGCGCGGGGCCAGGTCAGAGGTGGTGGAGCATGCGTGCGAACGGGGCGGCGGTTTCTGTGAGTGTAGTGAGACCACTCGCAGAGTGTGTGTCTGCATGTTGTTGCCATCCACAGCTTTCAAGGGCTTTGCCGTCCTTGTGCCATGCAGCGTCCGGGACAGCCTCTCGGCACAGTTCAACCCCGGAGAGACAACTTCTCACAGTCCAACCCCGGACAGGCTTGTCTCTCAAAGTCTCCAACTTGTAAGAGCCCTTGCAGCTGGCGAGCTCCGCACGTCACCATGGCTGCTTTGTCGCCGCCTTGTCGCTTCGTACAGTATTCTATGGTGCAGGCGATCTAGATGGCCTGCACATGCATGCAGCTAGGCTACAGCCGTGATAAGGTGGGCAACGAGGCTGCTCAGCTGGAGAGCCATCACCACCCGCAGCAGACTCTGATGAATTTGGCAGCCATGGTGAGTGTCCACCAGTGCCGGGGCTACACGTCTCGTGGTAGGCACAGATGTGATGGCCTCGTGCGACATCGTTGCTCCATTGCTGAAACCAAATCAGCGTTGTTAACACAGCGTAGGCTGGCGTGGGGAAGAGCCTGCATGTCCTCATAGATAGATGGGATCGAGCGTATGGGTGATCCCCATTTCTCAGTGTATGGGTGATTCCCATTTCTCATAATGCTCCAACTGACGGGATGAGCCCGAATTTTCAGAGGCCTGCAGCGGTGTCATGGCCCGAGAATCGATTGCAAGCCTTGACAATTGGAATGTGTACGATCTCACCTTCACCAGCACTGTGCTCATACATGAGTGTTTGGCATCTTCTGTTAAGCGGGCCAGCCGAGGTGGCACTTATATACTCAGGCACCACAAATTTTGGCTTTCCCTGCAAGTCTCAGACTAACCATGCCACTGACATCCCGTACAGCTTGTGCTGACACTACTTTCAGTGGGAACACGGTATTCGCAAACACTGCGATATCTCGCCTGTACCTGCTTCGTGCAGAAATCGCATGTACGCAGCTTGTTTCTGACAACAAGCGCATCGACACACGTGGATGCATCTTTTTGCCTGATTCTCATGGTGCGCAATGATCTCAAACGCATCATCATAATCATGAAGTGGACATTGTACTTCAAAACTGGTGTTCAATGAATACTCGTGTGATTGGCAATCATCCAAAACACTTATCTGGGCACATCCACACTGTCAGCATCGAATGAGCAGAGAGGATGTGAAACGACCTACTGGGCACTAGTACCGCGATAAAGCACAGCAACACGATACACATGGCTGTCACAACAGGAGCTCATCAATCCACCGATTCATTGTTTCATCTGATTCTTTGCCGTCTTTGTCATGTGACGGTCCGGGCGAGTTGCGAGCTGTCTTTCGGATAGACCTGCTGGATTGGCCCCGTGTGTCGTGGCACAAGCATTCACGGTCGTCTTTAGGGCTTCTCCTGCGTTTGCCATTCCTCTGGGATCCTACACCAGCTTGATTCGGCGTTACTTCGGCACCGGAACTGCTGCAGAGAACATGCCGGGTTGGCGCTTCCCCAGGGGTCAGCCAGTGACATATCAGCTAGTGACATCCGGTGACGCCTCACTAACACATGTTCAGGTGCAGCAGGCAGTCCAGCGTAGGCCTTGACACATGTCACGGAGCAATTCTGATGGGGATTCAGAGACCAGGCATGCTCTCTGCATGCCTGCCCATCCACATGGTACGAACCATCAGGAACGCATTATTACACCAATGCTTAACAGAATATCATGGCGAGGTCATGCCTGCGTTCCCTTCATCAGTGGAACGCTCCTCTCCGTCGTGTGCAGACAGCAGCTTCGACAGCCTTTCCAGCTCCTTGGTTTTCTTCCAGTACAGTTTTGGAGCACACTCTTCGCACAGTCGCACTTTGACAAGCGCCTGCACAGCGTGAAATCCTAATTTTGCCGCTACACAGGTTCACATGAAGAGCGGGTGCGGAGAGGCAACGGAGCGAATGTCCCGGAAGACACGCCCTCGCATCTGACACAGAGTCCCGCATGCTGGGACGGCAAGTAGAGCAACGACAGAGACGTTTCGGTCACTTGCGTCAGAACCCAAACGATCACACGGAGAGGAGTGGCCGTTTGCCATGTGCATACAAGACCATGAGACCAGCAGATGCGCAGGTGCTTGCTGTGTCCGTGGGAGCACAGCAGCAGGCATGCTAGAGTGACGAAAACAGGCCGCACCCTCTTTGTTTCGCCATGCTCCTTGTATACAAACGGGACTTCAAAGCTGCGCAGTCCCCTTGAGTGTTCACACGATAAGGATGCACACTCAAACTGCCCCTTGCCAGACACCACTTCCTTTTCGGTCCGCCACCTCATACCAACTTTACCCTCCTTGTATCTGCTCAGATCGACAACAGCATACTCTTTCACGAGCTTTTTATAGTATTTTGCAGCCATCCGCTCCTCCCATGAGCAGTCTGGAGGAGCATCACCCCCATCATTCCTGATGAACCGATGATGCTCCCGTATAGCATCCATGTCTGTCCGAAAGGAGCCTGATGCGTCTGGAGCTGTATGAGGACGTGCAGACTGTTGGTAGTGCTGCATGATCCACATA
This sequence comes from Ulva armoricana, assembly GCA_032360965.1. Taxonomy (NCBI): domain Eukaryota; kingdom Viridiplantae; phylum Chlorophyta; class Ulvophyceae; order Ulvales; family Ulvaceae; genus Ulva; species Ulva armoricana. Next base: position 1,124,753 of record JAUMHO010000013.1, read on the forward strand.
TGCCGTTGCCATGGCAGGACGCCCTGCTCTTCTCTGCATGCCAGAGCTTATATACGAGCGCACAGCATTCGCTATTCCTTTGATACAGATGGTTTCGCCATCGCTGGGGTACTTGCGAGCGCAAGAAGCAGCGCACCTACTCATCGTCCAGTCACTCGGGTTCTACTGAACAAAGGTGCTACTGACATAGACGCGCATTATAAACGCATGCACCCGTTAAAAGCCAGGTCGGAGCTCAATTACTGTTCTTGAACGTGTCATCGGAGCCACCGATTTGATGCTTCCCGGACACGGTACGGATGCATCTGACGCTCCAGAGATTTTCAACGACCTAACGAACACTGCAGGACACCAGAATTGCAATGTGGAAGCAGGTCGTCGCGGCATGAAGCGTCAAACATGGGACACACGTGACAAGCGACTACCCCGTCCTCAACGCACATTACACCTGTGGTACCGCACAATGTCTGCATCACTTGCAGGTAGAGCGGTGACAAGGCAGATCGCAGAATTGCAGACCCGGCAATCCAAATTTACTCGAAAATTTGGAGAAGAGCACAGCTGATATGTGCCAAGACAGACAGCAAGATACACTGCTTCGTTTTCCACCATTTCCAGCACAAGCTCACACCATGAACTGGCCAAACAAGCAGCGCACTACTGCCGGCTGCCAGCTCCTCCTGGACAACACAAGTTTACAACTTATCCTCGTACTCGCTGATCACAGGGAGCTCCTCCTTGACACCCTTGCGCTTGCGAATGCTCTTCACAAGGTCATTCGTGCGGGAGCCAACCTTGACCGGGTCATCAGGCATGACCTCCCAGTGATCAAAGATCATCGTCGGGAAGGCCTGGCCTGACGTCGCCGCACGCAGCTCACCCGTGAAGCCGAAAGACTCCGCAACCGGCAGGTTTGCCTTGACCTGCACCAGGGGGGTACCCACTCGGGGCACCTCCTCAATGACTGTGCCCCTCTTGAGTGAGATCGTGGAGTAGATGCCGCTCACCGCCACCTGCGGGCACGTGATCTCCACCAGGAACACCGGCTCCAGCATGCGTGGCGACGCGCACAGCATCGCTGCGTAGATCGAGCGGCGGCATGTTGGGATGATCTGGCCACCACCGCGGTGGATCGCATCGGCATGCAGCACGACGTCCATCACCTCAAAAGCGCAGCCACGCATGTTCTCCTCCGACATCGGACCTTCTTTGGACGCCCACTGGAACGCAGCCACGCATGAGTCCTTGATTTCGCTGAGGTACTGCACGGCCTTTGTCGCGTCGAGCATCAGGTTAGGGCCCATCGTGTCGGGACCGAAGCACCAGATCTTCTTCGTGAGGTCCTTGTCCCAGCCAAAGCCGTCAACGAGCTTCTTACCGCGGATCTTGATATCGTCCTGCGGCCCGATGTCGCCCTCGTCAATCTTCTCAGGCAGCCCCTCCTCGAGTGGCCGTGCCTCGATGTACAGGCGGTTGTGCTTGTTGGGCGACTTGGACATGCACGTGTGGTTCGAGCGCTCCGTCACCGTCTCACGGTAGGACACAACTGGGTCTGACACGTTGAGCGGTGCGCCGCCCATGTACTCGTCGCGGAGGTCGTTCATGCAGATCTCGAGATGCAGCTCGCCGGCACCGGCAACAATGTGCTCGCCAGTCTCCTCCATCGTGCACTGGACCATGGGGTCGGACTTGCTCAGGCGCTTGAGGCCCTCCACTAGCTTGGGCAGGTCTGTCGCGACCTTTGGCGACACGGCCACACGCACGACCGGCGACACCGAGAACTTCATCGCCTTGATCGGGAACGCATCGGTCGCAACCTGGTCTGTCAGGGTCGCGTTCTTCTGGATGTACTGGTCCAGTCCGACCAGCGCGACGGTGTTGCCACACGGGACGTCCTCCACTGCTTCCTGCTTGCGGCCCATGCACAGCACGGTACGCTGCACGGACTTATTGTGCAGGTCCTTCTTCTCGCCAGGAATGTAGTTGGCGCCCATGATGCGGACCTGCATGCCATGCCATGCCTCGTCACAACCTCAAGGTCACCACTCCACCCCACCTCCAACGCCACACGCAGCCAGCACAACCCGCAAGGACTGCACAGTAGCAGGTTAACTGAAACAATCCCGCTACACGGGCTGGGTGGGATCTTTACCTTGTGGCCTGTGGCGATCTTGCCGGAGAAGATACGGCCGAAGGCAAAGAAGCGGCCCTTGTCAGAGGAGGGGATCATCTTCGAGACGTACATCATGAGAGGCCCATGTGGGTCACAGTTCATCATGGCCTTGGCGTACTTGTCATCCAGAGGGCCTTCGTACAGGGTCTCATACCGGTACTTCTGGGCAGTGGATGGTGACGGAAGGTAGTAGATCATCATCTCCAGCAGTGCCTCATGGGCTGGCAGCCACGACTGCATCACACATGAGCCATCAGCCTCTGAGAAGCTGTTGCAGAGCAGGCCAGAATTCTCGACATGTCTGCCGCAGTGACAGCAAGCATCAGCTGCACTGTGAAATGGTGTGAAGCAATGTAGTGGCACAGAGACTCAGCTCGCGGCCAGCACAGTCAACGGGCAAAATGGTGAGGGCGGGGTGATGCATGCGAACTGCGGCAAAAACACAAGCACAGCAAGCAGTCCGGCAGCTTACCTGCATGACACGCTTCATCAGCGGCTTTGCACTGAGTTCCTTGTCCTGCGGGGATAGGCGGCTAGTGATGCCCAGCTTGTCACACATACCGAAGAGCTTATCCTTCTGGTCGTTCATGGCGGCCTGGATCATGTTATAAATGGGCTCGTAGATGAACTTAACAAAGCCGCGGACATTGTCATTGGTCTTTGATTTCTGCCACTTGTTTGTCTTGGTGTCCAGGAAATGCTCACCCCACAGGCGGTCGAGCCACTTCTCGTAAGGCGTGGAGGTCTTTTTAGAGTACGTATTGGCGAATTGGGGGATCGAGAAAGCCCAGGCATGCAGACCAGCAGAGAAGCACACTGTACCCTGCAAGAACACCCCCAAATATGGCGATCCCGCTTCTCACCAGATCCAAGAGGAGACTGAACAAACAAAGCCAGGAAAGCTGCCGAAGTTTTCATATATGGCTCACAAACCACACCTTCTCAGGGTACATCGCACAGTCGCCCATGGCATCCTCCTGGAAGGTAGCGACGGTAACATTGGCGTTTTCGATGGCATTCTTGTAGTTGTTGTAAGCCTCTTCGCCCTCCTGATGGAGCTCAAGGAAGCAACGATCCAGTTTGTTGACAGTCAAGACAGGCCTGATGCGCTCTGCCAAGGCCTGGCGTAGGACAGTCTCTGTTTGCACCGAGACGCCCTCAATGCAATCCACGACGACGAGTGCACCGTCAGTGATACGGAGCGCGGCTGTGACCTCAGAGGAAAAGTCCACGTGGCCGGGAGAATCGATCAGATTGATGATGTACTCGTTTCCATCCCTGTCGCCCGTGAAGCGGTCTAGCGACGCCTCGCTCATCTCGTAGTAAAGCGAGATGCCCGTAGACTTGATAGTAATACCACGCTCGGCTTCATCAGCACGAGTATCCGTCAGACGGACATCACCTGCCTGCACATCGCAAAATCGTTTAAGGGAGCGCTGAAAATTATCACGTCCAAAACCACGAGCAGTCCCTCGGCGCCAGTGACCCTTAACACACAGGTCCGACCCCATCGCCGCCGACACCTTATGAAAATTGAAATCTACGGAAGCAGTAGTGAAAGCATCGCACGTTCTCGATCGCAATGATACCGGCCGCCGCGACCAGAGAATCCGTCAGTGTCGATTTGCCTGCACAAGCATAGCGCCTGTAAGTGTGCTCCAAGAAAAAGAGGCACAAAATTGTGGTTTCTCTGCTGCTGCGTCAGCAACGCTCGATCCGAAAATGATTGGACCTTCCATGAAACAGGGCACGTGGACTGCGGCTGTAAACCAAGCCGCGAAAGGGCACTGAGAAGCTCACCGTGGTCTACATGCGCAATAACGGACATATTACGAATGTTGTGCTGCTTGTCCATCAGCTTGCGCAGCTGATCGATGGTAAACTTCACCATGGTTGCTGATGCCTTCCAAGAAGGTAGCAACACAACAAACTAAAGCCGCAATGGCAGGTTTACTTATCAAGAAAGGGAGGGATGTGTGCGGGGTCAGTGCTATATGTCTTCGCTCCCCACTATGGCAGTCGGACTGGATATGAGAGGAAGCGCGCCAACAGCATGCATCCGGAAGTGGCCGAAATCCGACCATAACCACATTCGGGAACACTGCCCACTCAGCACGCATGCACTACTGCAGTACATCCGGTGAAGCAAGATCGATTTTCAAATACGGTTCCCACCGGTCTATTCTGACTGTGTTCGGTGGCATTTTGTCGTCAGATGCACGCGCCAGTCTGTCCCCTGTCCAGAACGTGCATGCCAAGTACCCTTTGGTTGAGGTCACGGCGAAGAAGTTTTAACGAGAATAATATCAATGGTTTCTCCTGGGACGGTTCACTGCTGCGTCCATGGAGTGCTCCAGAGCATCCCAGGGCATCGCGTTCGTGTTGGGTGTGTGTTGCCTCACTTAAGATCCACAAGGACCAGCCCTGAAACAGGTTTCAGATGTGCCCATTCATCGAGCCCAAGTGGAGAGAAGAAAAGGTGTGTACATGACATCGCCTCGGCTTGTGTGTATACCGCGGTCAATTTTCTGACATACTTCCTTCATACAGACCAACCGCTGGGCCAGGTTTCCCCGGGAATATGAGGCGGCTGGTACCGCGAAGGTTGTCTGTGTTTTTTACCTACGCTCTTTCAGTGTGTGCCACAGCGTGGAGGAGCATGGACAAAGTGACTGTGTCCATGGGAAGATGGCAGGTTCAGATGCCACGGATGTACTCACCTGGGCCAATGAGCGTGCTAGGATACCTGGTCCTAGCCACCTGCGTTGTCACTGTCCTTTTCTTCCTCATGGACCAAGCAAGGGCCCTAACCAATGCATGTATACGGTGGCAACTTGCTCGATGAGAGGTTGCGCAGGGCAGCACTGCTCATGGCATGGCGTGGCTGTGGGTACTGCTACACTGTGTCATAAAGAGCAAGATCAGATGAAGGCCGATGCTGCACTGATACATGCGCTTGGTGACGCTTCGAATGTTGCCCCATACGCAACAGCATTCATTAAAAACTCGTGCAACTTGACAGCGCAATGCCTGTGAATCCCTCACCGGGTGAACAGTCCCTCTAGACATGGATTGGACGCCACAAGCTTGAGAGTCGCTGCAGATGAGCCTGAGCTGGAGGGTTGTGACTGCTGGCTCATGACGACAGTGTCGTTTGCAGATTGACTGAATGCAGCTGACATGATCTGTGCCCATACATAGGCACTAATCGGTGCGGTTTTGATCTCGGTGAAAAGTATTTGTCTCACTATGTGTATGTGCATGGCCATTGATTAGCATCAGCTCTCACCAGTGTTGCCATGTGCAGGTACGCCTTGTTTTGCAAGGCAAGGCACCTAGTTTGGTCCCTAGATGAGCATGATCTGTTTTGGGCGCCACTGCAACATTCCCAATGTGCATTGGTGTGTTTCACAGTTGCTGTGTACCGGGTTACCGTCTCTCTGGCCTTTGTGTACTAGTGGACGAACCTGTGTCCATGAGATTTGCATGCGAAAATGTTATCAGTCGATGTGAGACAGGTGCATCGTTAAGCGGATTTGGAAAGGAACTGGCATGATGTGGGTGGCGCCACAAAACGCATCGATAGAATCTATTTCCACAGGTTTACTTAACCGGGGTCATCATGTTGACATGGCTACAGCCAGGCTGCATCAGTTTCCTGTCTGTCTTCAGAATGATCATGTCTGAAGGGACAATCGCCATCCTTAGCATTCGGTCTGAGTGATCTTGTCCAGTGCACGCGGTGAGCCAATAATAATGTACATCTCAGATCAAAAGTATTGACAGTTTGAGCCATGAACCCGGCGATGATGTAGAACGTCTGCACAAGTAGGCATGCAACGCAGCCTGCAACAAGTGGACTTGTCCATGTGTGCACTGAGCCACGCTTTGTCCCTGGGTTGTTTTAGTATGAGTATTTTTAGATTGACATCCCAAATCCGTCTGTTGTGGGGATTGAACGTGTCGCGGGTCAGCTTAGGATTGCATGAGAAATGAGCTACTCCGCTGCCCGCAGCAAGTACAAATGCTGCACAAGCAAGGAAGGTGCATCTGATTCTCCAGTTTTGGAATTCTTTCGTCACACGAGATCATGGAGACAACCTGCCTACCAATTGCAGGAGGTTCCCTTTTGCGACTCAGGCTTTGTTGGTTGAATCCTCACAAGCAGATGGACGTACACCATTCAAACCGAAAGCATAATGGCACAAATGCTTGTGCCTGACAGGGAAAATACTGACAGCAACCATGATTCAACAGACACTGACCCAGTGGAGCGGGTCCTACTGAGGTACCAGATGCCACAGGAACTCTTGGCAGTGCTCAGACATGGCATTACTGTACGTTTTATTCTGGTAAATTTGTGCCCGGCCACACTTTGATATTGACTTGCGAGTCTTCACATGTCCCTGTAGGCATCTTCGGGTCATCTGCCTTTGACCGAGGAGAGCGTGTCAGTTTTGGTGCCCAGATAGAGCAGAAGCCAGCATCATCCTCGAGAGAGGGACTCTATCAGGTGCATTTGCTATCAGACCACTGTTCAACCGACGTCGCATCTGAGACGCACAGCAATCTCACAAACACGAGCATGCAGCAATGTGTAAATCACAGCGCCATCTAGACGAAGTGATCCTGGCTGCAGCGGGCACCACTTGAATGCAAAGCGAGACCGGCACAACAGCCATGCATGTCTGTCCATGCCACTGGTGCATGAAACTGATCATCAGATATCCCCTGTGCGATGCGCTTCCATCTCCTCGATCAGAGCTCTTATCGCATCTTCATCCTCAAACGGGCTTGTCGCCGGGCTCCGCCGCGGCTGCATAGGCACGTGTCCCCTCAGTATGGCATTAGTCAACAGGCTGCAGCAGTGGGACCTGTGGTATAAGCTGCAAGGCAGGTGTCACAGACCCTCCAAGCCGCTGCCTGCTCGATCATGATGTTGGGTCCAATCTTGGCAGGTGCGATGCCCTGCCCTGCCTCAGTCCAAACTACCGTAACCCCAGGACACAATGGCACGGCATTACTTTCACTGCTTTCTCTACCAGCTGCACGAGGCACATTGCGACCAGCAGGCGTCAACTGGCTACTGTGGGCTGACGTGGCATGCTGGCACCACAAGCTGTGTTGGTACTTTTCTGCATGTTGGACACAGGAGCACACATTGCTATCGTTGGATGCCGTTTCACTTATGACTGTTCTGGGTGGTAACGTACAGGACGTGCTCACTCCATTACAGTTGAGCCAAATAACCTTGGCAGGAGCCAAGCAAGCCCTGCAGGCAGAAGATGTACCAGGGGCGAACCACAAACTGCCATCATGGCATGGCCTTGAAATCAATGATACTGTGTACAGGCTGCAGCTGGTCAGGTGCAGATGATAGCTGCTTGTGCCGGCACCAGTAGGTTTCTCCTGCCCTTACCGGAAGCTCCTGCTGCAAGATGCTGCGGGCATTGGTGCTTGTATCAGGATTGCTCGGATGTTTGTGATGAGATGACAAATGCATACGAAGAACGTCTGAGTGTCCCTAGAACGATGAGGTCGTGCTACTTCAGGACTGTCGCATCTCTCCACCGCAACTGAATGTTATTCGATGTTATTCGATGGGAATGATGCTTTTTTAGTGCCTTCATCTCGTGAAGGTGCAGAGTCAACGACGTTGGGGAAGGAATCGCACATCTAGTTCTGGAACGAGGTGCACAAGCTCGTCTGGTGTTTCAGGGCTCAGATTCATCACTAAGCCCCAGTAGTATGGGTGCCGGATGGCCGCTGCAGCGCGCTGCCTGACAATCCTTTCAGATGCTTCGGTTCGGCGTGGCGCAAATGTGGTGCAGTAGTCATATACTTGGTCAACATCATTATGCACAAAGGAGCCTGCATTGTAAAGCACATGTAGGGATCCTATGCTTTTTAAGACCTGTGTCGTGCAGACCACCGACCGACGTGCCAGCTTCCCGCAGACATGGGGTTGTCCACAATCTACACATTTGCAGTCCTGTAGGATGAGGTACTGCACAGCTGCACATACCTTTCGACACTGCTGATTGTTTAAAGTCCGCCAGAAAATGACCGACTTCCGTGATGGTGATCACTCGTGCACTGACGAACGCTGCGAATCATGACCAAATTGGTATGTGAGACAGCTTTCCCCCAGTTCGTGTGGTGCGTGTCAACGGCCAATAAGGACATGATGTGATATGGCGAGCTTTGTAGAGCCGCATGCGATGCATATCAGGCGTATCACTCACCAGATTTATTGACTTTTTCAGCTTCGAGATATGGAACAGGTAGAACGTGCTGATCCAGCTGCAGATCAGCCCCGGCAACTGAGGCTGAGGCACCGGCGCCATTCACAGCGGCGTCGTCCGCTGGTTGCTGTGCTTCAACTCGATCGTCACCATCTACGTCCATGACTGCAGGTTGCTATGCCCGAATGATTCAAAAATCCCCTACCAGCAGATCAACACCCCTTTCACTACTGCCGGCCCAACTGCCTCAACATCATGTGTAACTCGGACCAAAAGCCACGAGCGACCTAATCGTCGTAGATCGTGTGAGTTCTATTGGTTTTTGGGCGGCTCCATGAAGCTGCAGCGCGCTTTCTGAGGAAGCCCACGTTCGCCTGTAGACACCACACACATGCTGGATCGACACGGACTTTCTCGAGCTCGATCGTGCTCCATGAATTGTGCAGCACATTGTTATTTGTGGCTGATCGTTGATCGGCCACTTTGTCGGGATCATCATTGTGATCTATAATCAGTAGACCAAACGAGAATACCTAGATTCAAATCGCTCTCCGGTTTTCTTTGTACACGCTTGCATGTCAACTACACTCGAAGAAGGTGGGACGCGAGCGCGAGGCAGAAAATGACCATGCTAGTTCTTGAAATTTCCGCAGCTTTGCGGGTGCCCATCCTGCATCAACTTTTCGAGGGAGCTAAGCGCTCGACTCCCCGATTGCATTGCTGAACCATCACGATACCGACGCATCAGTCCTGTACTAGTGCTTGATCCAAACAACACCTCTCGCAGCTCAACGCATGTGATATTGTGTGGCATCTCGAACTAGTGATATATGTACCTTGTGAATATTTCCACTGACGATGTCTGGTGATGCATTGTGTTTGGAGAGTGTGAAATCAACATGTGCACGTGCCTGGTTACGAAATTGGTTACGTCTGCATGCTCAGCAAAATCCATGTGCATATGGTAACCCTCGTTCTTCAAGATGCACGTGCCTGGTGACGACCGACGACGAAAACTTACTGCTTTGACGTGAAAAGGTAAGCTATAGTGCATGCAAATGTTTGTCCTTGAACCGCGTTGGTTCATTTTAAACATGCTGCCGTTCGCTTCATGGTTCAGCACGTCCACCACACAAATTTGCGTCCCTGGGCAGCTTCCGAACATTACGAGGACTCGCAATGTTCGACTACGTCGATCTTATATGTCGATCTCAAACGTATAGTATTCCCGATGGACTAGTTCTGCCACAATCGCCAGGGAACGACAGTGACTCTGTCAGTTCGAGATGTCCCTGCCTGTGTACGGTGGCACTCTCGATGTCACTTGATTTCAATGTTGGCATTTACGCTGCAACTTTGCGAGCATGCACACACAAACCTGTGCATGTGTAATGTATACAAATTCTAAAAACCACATTCAATTGTTCTTGTGCTGCTCCTATCGAGGATGCCATAGTAGCCGTCCTTGCGACGTAGCCGGCCAAGAGATTTGCGCGGCGAACAACATACTGCATTCACCTCGACATGCCCCACAGGCAGTCAGCGTGTCAAACGACGACGCGTTGCATAACGACATCCACGACTGACTGACCCGGCGGCCAGAAACTTGGTAGCAGCCCTGTCAGCCTTTGTCCTACCTGCTGGTCGACCAATGGATATTGCAGAATAAAAACTAAATTTGAATGCCAAGAGCACCTATAGTAAATACTATACCAAACAAGGCTTTTAATTGACAGCGCTTGTAAGGTCGATCAGGGCATGGTGACACATGGATCGATCCATGAGCAACGCGCGTGTGCATGGGGCCGCCTTTCTGCGTGAATCCCATTGAGACAACAATCCGCTGACGTTTAATGCAAGGGTATGCTACCAGATCCAACGGCGGTCAGGCGTGGCGAATGACAACATCAGGCCGTCACAGTGCACAGAACATTATATGTGTCTCCGCAGACACCTCTTCAGCAGCACTGTTCAAAATCTGGAAACTCTGGCTGTCAGTGATTTCGCAACTTCTCTGTGGATAATTTCTCGTAAAACTGATCTACCCTCTGCCATGCACGGATAGGTGCAGCGAATGATCCGCCTGCTCTCTTTTCGGTGGTCTTCGGGAGCGTTGCACCTGCAGAGGTGTTGAATGGTACGCCCATGAGCACCGCTGGAAAGGTCGGATAGCGTATTGGTGTCTATACAGCTTTGTAATCTGTAATCCTTTTCGCTCCATGGCGCATCACCCTGGCTGTTCGTGCAGAGACATGTGTTCCGTCCATCAGCCACCGACGCTTGTATAGCATGAGACGATAGGCTGCCATCGAAAAGTTCAGCAACTATCGATATACTGAATTATGGAAGGTGACGGACGGGGCAATCAGGATCGTCGCATGTCTGGGACCCCGTCAATGCCACGTTCTGGGCCGGGTATGAGCGACAGTGAGCTCGGCCGTATCAATGTCTCTTTAGGCATGCTAGATGCTGGCTCGCTCTTGGCTGCACAGGCCTTGCATGGTGCGATCCAAGCAGTGTCTTGTCAAGGCTCAGCCTATGTGGCGCTGACCTGCACTCAGTCATCAATTGTCCTGACTCCAAGCATCTGACCGTAAGCCGCTTACTGCGATCAACTCTCGATTCTATGCATTGAGGTACAGCCATGCGCAGATGTGCGCACAGAGTCTGGCATACTGTCAGACCCAAGTGACCATCTCCCAATGCAGGCTGGCAAGGCCAACTACATGACACCAACACACTACGAGCTCTCCAGCAAAATCTGCAGCAGCAGTTGAGGCAGCCGTCAGAGTCCCCCATGCATCCTTCCGGGGCACAGTTTCCAACCAGTTCTTCGTTATTCAACACCAACCCATACGCCCCTTCATCCTCACAGCCTCGCCACACCCACAACCTCTCCCAGTACGGCAATCCATCGCACAAGCCCCCCCCACCAGACCTGCGTCCACCTCACGTTCAGCAGCCACACACGTCTCCGTCGAACCCCACATCTGCGCCGTCCCAGGCTGCCTTTGGCATCAACGCTCTCGGCAGCTCCCTACTCAACCTAAACAACCCCCTATCAGGACTCAGCGCCCTGCAATCCTCTGGCACCGGAGGCCACACAGATATTGCAGCTCTCATGGCCACACCGCAGTCCGGTCAAGACCTCCAGGCGCAGCAGCAGTTTGCCTCCGGCTTTGGCCAGCACGGCGGTGGCCCGTCACCCACCAGCCAGTTCACCCAATCCGGTCAGATGCCAGGCTTTGGCCCCGGCGGCACCCAAGCCCCGCTCCGGCCTAGCCCAGGCGATCTCAGCATGGCCGCAGTCGCAGCCGGCCCCTCAGAGCAGCGCCTTAGCGGCCCAGGCGGAATGGCGGGCATGCTCTCGGGCAGCGGCGGCAGTGGCAGCGCCCACGACTTCCGGCAACAGATCTCCACCGGCTTTGGCGCCGGCTCACTTGGGCAGCATGCTGCCGGCGGCACCTCCGCTGGCATTGCCTCCCTCGCCTCCCTCCTCGGCAACATTGTACCGACAGACCCCCGTGGCGACCAGGGTGGGGGTGTGGAGATCACACCTGCTGGCCCGGAGGGCGGGGTGCCGGGAGGTCGTGGCGGCGCCGGAAACTTCCTCGAGGCTGGTGGAGGTGGGGCACGTGGTACGCTCTGGCATGAGCGCCTCCGTGCGGTGACACTCGTTCCTGTCGTTGCGCACCTGAGGCATGGTGTGATCGTAGCGGCTGCTGATGCGTGTGACTGCAGGTGAGGCTGCACAGCACGGCCCCCCCTGCCCCCGCAGCGAGGGTGTTGAATGCTGAAATGAACAGTGCACCTTACCCAGGAATAAAGCTGATTGCATGGGGATGGAGCGGTGCAGGTGGAAAGCCCGGGCCTGATGGCACGGCGCCGAAACGTGCGCGCCACACGTATCGTGTGGGGGGCGCAAGCGCGAGCGGTGCGGCGGCATCTGAGGGTGCGTCGGACGGGACTGGCAAGGAGAAGGAGAAGGATGACGACAAGGCCCTGAGCTTAGTGGAGAAGCGTCTGAAGCAGAACCGCGAGGCTGCACGCCGCTCCCGCGAACGCAAGCGCCACCTCAAGGAGGAGCTGCGCCGGCGCATGCCGGTGCTGCAGAAGCAGCACGACGAGATGGCGGCCGAGGTGGACGAGTTGATGAAGAGCATGTGGGTGTGCTGCTGAGATCCCTGATGTTGTGCGATCACCCACGGTGTTTGCTTCCGATCGTTTGCTGGGCTATGCTCCTGGTGAGTAGTCTCAACAAATCGCAACGATCGGCTGGTCGCGGTTGCGAGGAAAGCACATCAAACAGTGGAGGCCGCCCGCCTCGGTTGCGCTCTGTTGGGAGTGACATGCGCAAGGGGGGCTGAACAGGACCCCTGCAGCGTGGCTGTTTCCATGGCAGAGTCGCTGCAGTAGTGCTGTAGTGCAATTGCATCGGACGGGCGCGCGACGATCCTGCACCACGGCCTATGGCAGCAGGCGCCTGGATCGCTGTGGCTGTGATGCTGTGCGCCTTCTTCGTGGTGAGGCGCGATAGGCGTCTCTCATGATGTGGTTGCGAATGCCGTGGCCTCTGGGAACTGCCAACACTCTGGAACGCTATGGCTGTGTATGGCTGTGTCGCATGGAAACTTGCGCAGGGTGTCTCCGGGAGTGGGCTAGCCTCAGCAGACCCCTGCCCTCACATGATGCCATCCTTTCCCCATGGCATTGCATCCATGCAGACAGCAAACCGTGTTGTGGGGAGGAACAACATGGCATGCGCTCAGGCTGCACAGCAGACACAACGTGCTACTCATGGGCCCGCCCGTGCCCTTGTAATCACGCCGGTGACTCATCCCGTGTGATCATGCTGTGATCAAGCTGCCCCAGCAGCTACGCATCCTGTGATGCACAGCAGATGAATCAATCTGCCACTGGCAAGCAGCCACACCGTGACCGTGAACTCACGGCTGTTGCAGCTGGTACTATGTCTAATGCTGGGGTGAACTCTGGGGTACTACTGCTAATGCTAATGCCGGTGGTGTGACTATGCAGAGCAACGTCAGCAAGATCCTCTCGGTGGAGATGCAGACGCTGATGCTGCACCAGAGTGTGTACTGCGAGCGCTGCATGGGCCTGGCGGCGCTGATGGAGAGCACTGATGACAAGGCGCTGGGCGCCGGCCTGGACGGCGTCGATGCAGCATGGGCCGACGTGCTCGCATCTTTTGAGGGTGTGAAGTCCGGCTACGGCATGTTCATGCTCTTCAACAGCATGAATGCCCCACCCGCCCACCAGATGTGGTACCAGCTGGGGGGCATCAAACTCACCTACGTGGTACGCACCCACCCTCCATGCCCTGCCCTGGTGCTGCACAGGCTACCGTGCGGGTTTCCGAGTGTGGGTTTCCCACAACTGCAACGCTGCGTTTCCAGGTCAGCGTCTGTGTGATCCGGATGTGAGCCCCTCGGGGCATCCCTGGGCTATATTCAACTCTGCTTCTGCAGTCCTGCCCAGTGTCGTGCGCACTCTTGTGTGCTGCTTGTGCGCGTACCCGGCACTGCAACGCCGGGCCTTCCGGCTGGCTGCTGGTTTAGACACGGCTCCTTGCAGCACCCAAACCGTGCAGCATCGATGCCCGAGCGACTGTACATGGCGGCCAGTCTCCCAGGAGCGGCATGGGCGTGTGTGTCTGTGCCATGGCTGGTGCTCGATGAGCGCGTAGGATATGCCGAGATGCCACGTGGGCAGCTCCCGGCCATGCGTTGCTACCGAGCAGGCCCTGGTCATGCGGCCCGGGTTGCTGTGCGGCCCTGGGTACCTGCTGGTGTATGGCTGCTGTTCCGCACTTGCCATGAGCGACCCGGAACTGCTGCTACCAGCGTGTGAGATCTGCGATGATGCCTTGGGGCGCCCTGCCGACAGCTGATCTCCCGACCTCCAGATTTGCTACCTTTGGAGGCCCCCGGTCTTCCAGCCAATCACGCACCGGTTGCTGCAGGTCCGCACCTTCCTGCAGCTGCCGTGGGGCACGAAGGTACTGGACGGCGAGACGCGGGCTGCACTGACTCGCCTCGTCGAGAGCTGGGCGTTCCACGAGTCGCTGCTGGAGCAGGGCAAGCGGCTGCTGCAGCAGGGCTTCCTCGATGCCTGCATCACGATGGCGCGCCTGCAGCGCCAGATCCCGCAGGCGCCGGTGCCGCCCAACATCCTCGGCCATCTCGACACCCTCGCGGTGATCCTCTCGAACGACGTCGGCCTGCGCAAGCAGATTATGGCCACACTGCGCAAGATGCTGCCCCTGCGGCAGATGTGCCTCCTTCTCGTCGTGCAGGCACGGCCCTACCCCCCTTCCATGTTCTTGTCTCCCACCGTCACCGGTGTGTGGACTGCAGTGACAAGTTGCTGCTGGCGTGCTCTGCTACTGCTGTTGGGCCCTCCAGGTTGCAGTGTACGCCTTGTGAGCTTCGTCCTAATACAAACCGTGGCGTTGCGGTTACGTTTTCGCAGTTGACATCCTACACCACACGTGACTCCCGATGGAGTTTTCTCTCTCCAGGTAGCGTTGTTTGGCTGTATGCGGGAGCTGTGACTGGTGCATGTGGGAGAGTTGTGCTTGGTCCTGTCGTAGGGTGGCGGTTGCTGCATGTCCTCCTGCACATTTGTCGATTGGCAGTGTGCTAGGAGCCTCATGTGTTGTCGCTGATCGTGCAGGCAGCACTGCTGGAAAGCCAGGCTCCAGTGCATGCTCTGGCTAGCGATCCAGGCATGCCCTTGGGCATGGGCCCGTAGGCGTGCGGGGGGCGCGCGGCAAGCAGCTCTGAGCGGAAGGCGTGCAGCACGGACACCGCCAATGCAGCAGCGCGCGCTGCGGCTTCAATCCGTACATTGCAGCATGGAGCATGGGAGTATGCATGAGCTTTGCGCACAATTTACCTCCGTTTCTGTACACCGGTGCCAAACCCACCTGGTGGGCTGGCGATTTGGGGATGTGGTGGCTGCACGCTGCTGTGGCTGAACAAGCAGCGGTGTAGTCGTGTGGCAGTCCATGGAGCAGCATGGAGCAGGGTTGGTATATGTGCAGCGTGAAGGGGTCTGGCTGAGAGAGTCTGTAGCCCATCAGCACGCATTTCAAGGATGAGAAGATAGAGCAGCCTCGAGGATGGCATGCTGTTGCATGAGTCGTGGTGGTTTCAGCACGTGTGGTTTGCACATACATGTACGCATATGCAGTCGGTGGCAACATATCTGTGTCGAGCACTTAACGAAGACACGACATTTTTGTGTTTCTCCTGGTTTGCGGGGGTTTTGCTAGTCATAACTGTGAGCTAGTCCTACCTGTGAAGACTGACCCTTTTGTCTGTGAGAGTAAGTTCAAAGGTAGTGCGGAGGATGTGTTCTAAGGTCAGCTCAAGGGTATTTGACTTGCAGAGATGTCTGGTGGTAGTACTGGCATATGCTGGTGCAAGGGAATTTTTCTGCGTTGTAAACCGATGTGCTGCTTTCAATTCGTTCCAGTGTGCGGTGCAACATAGCAGGCGTCGGGCGAACACCGCTCAAGCTTTGAGGTGTCTTTGAGCAGCACCAGCTTGTTACACTAATGTGTTCAGGCATCCACCAATCTTCGGTTGGGGCTTCTTGTGTGGGTACAAGTACCATGCCGTTCTTTGAACACCACTGGGCGTGTGTCGATGCGGTGGAACCATTGCAAGCATCACCGGCTATGATGACATAATTGAATGAAATAAGCAGCTTTGGCCATATTTTGTAATGTTTGGCCGGGCCGCTTGAGCCTGCACATCATATGGAAGGTGGAGCACAATTGGGCCCGGCACTGCCGCCGCTGTACTGAACTTTCCCCACGCCACAGAAGCAAAATAATCAGACAATAACCGACGTCGTTTGCGGTTGGTGTGCTCAGCGCAATCTCGCGCATGTACATTTGCAGTTTGGCGTATTCAAATTGACTCTCGCTCGTCTCACTCACCGCATGCAACGTGGGTGCCACGCCAGCTTCGTGAACACGTCGAAATGTCCTTGCACCAACATGGAACTTATTTCTGCCTGTTCTGCACATGAGCTACTGTAGCCTGCAGTCCACTCATCTTGTCCATCTGCCTTTGTCACCGCTTGTCTGCTTGCGTGCCGTTCGACAACCTCTTCCACGACAATGGGTGACGCTAACATACGTACATACACTTAGATATGAACTGTTGCACCACGTTTTGACTGGTTTCTTGTCCTTGCCGAGTAACAATGTACGTAGGCGCCAAAATTCAAAGTCTTCGCAGTGGGCGTGGATCAACATGCCCCAGGTGGGAAATCATGCTCACTGTGACATTATGAGCAACACAGACTTTTGGGCTTGATAGTTGAGTAGCCATCGCTAGATGTTTCCACGCAGCGCGGCTTCCCGGACTGCTGGCGTGCACGCAGTGAGCAGTGAGCAGAGGAATGTCGACCGCTAAGCCGGCGCGGGGAGAGCATATATGCTAAAATCTACGCGTGTGCAGTTTCAATTATGGTCGAAGCATCCGCCCTGCCAATCAGAAGAAGTTGTCATTGCCTCCTCCGAACGCCAGTGCCGACCATGTCCCGGCACATCAAGTCGCGGATGCCCTTCACTCGTTGGCAGCAACAGATGCCCTTGACCACGCTGCTGCATCAGTGTCTTCAGTGTACACATACATCGTTGGTAAGTACACGGCTTCTTTTTGCACGCTGGCAAAGAAAACCCGGGACCACTGGCGACCGCAAGTGTCACACCCAAGCTCGTGACACAGACCTGGCTGCCAAACCAGTATCGCATGCATGCTCCGAAATTACAGCGTGAACAGCCAGCACATCGTGAATAAGTTTTCCCGCGGCTGGCTCTGCAGGAGATGGTGCCACGTACATTGGCGAAGAGCAAATTCTGGCTTTTTCTAACGCTTTGAACACAGTCGATGGTGCATCTGCATGTGCATCGCATGCCTGCCCGGATCTTGCAGATGGGATGCAAGCTGCATCCACAGCCCAGTCTCATGTCCATGATGGCCCTCCCACTGCCGCAAATGTCTTCTCACAGCTTGGCTTACTAGTCAACGCGAAGCTTACGACATTACAGTTTCTCGATCCATCATCGACCCAGTCACTTTCAAAGTCTATGTCCAACATTGTGGAAGCCGTGAGTTCAGCACTCAACGCCGAAGCTGCTGGAACAGTGTCTGGTGCAATGTCAGGCATAGCAACATACATTCACTCACTCCAACATATGCTGACGGATCCAATGTCTGCGCCCATGTCGGTGTATGCCATGCAATCGTTCTCTGCACCCTTTGCCAAAGGAACGCAAGGTGCAGCCCCTAAGTCCCAGCACCCTGTGGATGCAGTACACAGTGTCGCTGAAAACTACTCGATGGAGGCAAAGCAGCGTGAGTGAGCAACTGACGTGGGTGTCCTAGGATAACATAATTCAGCGTTCTGGAATTTTCAAGCTAGTCGATCTTGTCAACACATGTCAATCCACTGAGTGTGCGACTTACATGTCCCTCCGGTGATCCCCCATCGCAGCCATGTAGAGCACTGCCACGTGACCATTCAATGCTGTTGCAGAGCAAGTCGGGCTCGATTCGATTCTCACGCTCACTGCGGTCGTGACAGCAATGATCATGGTCTCGATACCACAAGCTGATGCCGACACCGTGCTGGAGCCCACGCAGCAGCCGCCCACCACATACGACCCTGTAGAACTCAAAGCCTATTTCTCCACTCGGCCAACAGCAGTCTTGCAGCGGCAAGCAGAGGTTGCATCAAAGCTCGCGTCCTTTGTCGTTGCAGTGCTGGCTGACTGGCGGCTCGGGGCTTGGGAGCGCAATATGCCCGCCCGAGCTGCCTGGCTGCGCACCATCTTTGAATCACTCGGTCCTGCATACGTCAAGATTGCACAAGCGTTGAGCACTCGCGTGGACCTGGTGCCTGAACCGTACCTGGAGGAGTTTGCTCAGCTACAGGACAACGTACCGCCGTTCCCGTGCGTGCAGGCACGCGCCCTCGTCGAGGAGGAACTCGGGCAAAGCATCGATCAGGTGCGCCCGATTTACCGGGTTGTAATATGCACGATGTGCAACTAGGTAGCATGCCCCAGTGCTGAAGCGTGCAGCCCAGGGGTAGTTGGCTATATTTCCGGCAACAACCGCGCAGCCCAGCGGTAATTCCCACTGTGACTGCCAAGGGCAGCTTGCTCACTTGGTGCAACGTGCTTGTTTTTCACAGACAGGTCACATGAGAAGCTTGTATGTAGTTACATCGTTGAGAGGCACGGTCACAGGTACATCACACAACAGCGCACAGGTGTCGAATCAGACCACTCAACCATTCATCCTCCGCATATGTTGCACCCCGGCACACCCCTGGCTCGAAACTATCCCCTGCAATCTGTGCCACGCACGACATGGAATTTCTGTTCACCCATCTATTCCCCTTGCCCACTGCTGTACTGAAAACTCTCAGCGCCTGTGCCATCCACATCGACACTGCTCTCTTGCTCAACCTACCACATGCATTCTCCGCAAGATGCTGCAGATGCTGCATCGCCTGCTTGCCAAACCTACTGTACGTCTTATGGATCAGAGGCACGAACTTATACCCACCCTGCGCTCGCTTCCTGTACTTTGCTATCTGACTCTTCTGCCTCTTGTCTGCCGCACCGCCTTTCGCCTTGGCCGTTTGCAGCAATGTTCTTCCCTCCTGGATGAGTGAAGCTCGCGTCCAAGATGGCAACACCCTCTGCCGCCTCTATCAGCGACACGTC
Source organism: Ulva armoricana (assembly GCA_032360965.1). NCBI lineage: Eukaryota > Viridiplantae > Chlorophyta > Ulvophyceae > Ulvales > Ulvaceae > Ulva > Ulva armoricana. The sequence continues at coordinate 1,143,945 of JAUMHO010000013.1, forward strand.
ACTCATGCTGCCACCCATGTTCGCCTGTGTTGTTTGCTGTATGCTAGCAAGCGATGATTGCGCCATCACAAATGCTAGTTGGATCTGTGAAGGTTTGGCATGTCCCACTGTTGGATCCTATGTGGGTTGTGATTCAACAGAGGAGACGATGCATCCACAGAAGCCTAGGCCAGGCACGCCGAGTGATCCAACACAGCCACGCATGTTATGGATTGTAAACATATACACTCAGGTCAGGGCGAGGATGTCCAATGCTGACCCATCCAATGGAATCGACACCCGTAATCTTGATGTGCAGGTGTTTGTGGCATTTTCTCCCAAACCTGCGGCATCAGCGTCATTGGGGCAAGTGTACCAGGCGACTCTGCGGCCAGAGTACGGTGGAGGCTGCGTCGCTGTTAAGGTTCAGCGACCGGGCGTCATGGAGCATGTTGCTCTTGACACGCTGCTCATGCGGGGTGCGACCGAGATCGTTTCAGCGGTTCCATACTTTTCTGATGGCTGGTGCGAGGTGCTCGATGACTGGGCCAGCCGCTTCTTCCAGGTACAAGCCCCACCACGGTACTTAGTAGCCAAAAGCTGTTGGACTGTGCTTTCTGGCTGCAGCTAAGGCCAACTTAACTGTTTGGCAGGCGTGCTGTATTTACCGAGTACGGTGAAGATAATTTTGTCAGGATTGCTGCATGTCTATCACCCTAATGATGTCTAAGTGTTGAGGCGGGATCAAGGTCCGTCTCAGACGCTTGAAACAACAGTCTGTGACAAGTGCATATGCAACATGGAAATGCTGATTCTTGCTGCCTGGTGTGCAGCAATCCCTCGGGATTGTATGGCTGCAGCTATCTCCAAACAGGATGGCTGATGGATTGTATGGCTGCAGCTGCTGTACAAATTGGGCAGCAATCAGAGACGTATCGCATGTAGCACCGCAGGCATGTACGAGCAACATGCACTCACACTGGGCTATGTTTTCAAACTGCAGGAAATGGACTATCAACGGGAAGGAGTCAACATGGTGAGATTCACAGAGACGATGGTCAGCATGCCAGCCATTGTTGTGCCCGAGGTGCGGCGCTGCCGCGGAAGGGAGGTAGATGCTTGCCCCAGTAGTGGGAGCTCCTCTCTTCTCGTAACATGGGATCCCAGGATCCTGGCCTGCCACTTTCCATTAGCGCTCGCACGTAACCTGCTTTCGTAGCACAGGACGACGCCCCGTGACTCCCAGTGAGCGTTAGTTGTGAGGGGGATTTCCAGTTGGTTTGTCTGTGAAGATGCACCGCCATATCATTTAGATCCAGTGGTCGGAGGACGTGAAACAAGCCGACCCATTCTTCGGAAGGTCTCGGGCTCGGTTCCGCGTGCCCCGCTGGGTTTCAAACACAATCGCATGTGACCACCTCTTAGCACAGGAGGAGACCCTGTGAGTTGCGTGCGGTTGTCTGTGGGGGGTTTCCAGGTGGTTTACCCCCTCGGCTTGTGTTTATCCGGAGTTGTCAAGGTCCTTTGTAGAATATGGCGAGTGTCACATTGACATATGGCTACAGTGGTTCATGGGTGGACAAGTGTCATCATTTACACTAACAGATTGTTGCATCCGGGTCACCCTCATGCATTCAATCTACCTGAATGTACATAGCACATGCAGGACACACTCCAGGAATCTACCAGGTCCACCCAAGTGCACATGTCATCACGTCTAATTCTGCATGCAATGCTGCGTGATGCACCTCATGATGATGCTCACCCATTGATCAACCATGACAGGTTCCTGCGGAGCAAGCCTGAATCCACCCGTGGCACCTCGGGACATCACTGTGCAGGCACCGTGTGCAACCGCAAGTCCGGTCACCCACAATGTCTACCAGACCTCAGACGGCTGGGCATGGTGCAGGTGCACCTGGAGCTGACGACCAGGCGCGTCATCGTAACGTCATGGGTCGAGGGTGTCAAACTCAGTGACTGCGACTCGGGGGACGTGCTGCAGCTTTGCGACTCGCTCCTCAACTGCTACCTCTACCAGTTGCTGGATACCGGCTTCCTGCACGCGGACCCGCACCCTGGAAACCTGCTGCGCACCCCGGATGGCCGCCTCTGCATCCTCGACTTTGGGCTCGTGAGCGAGGTCGACCCCGAGAAGCGCATCCACCTGGTCGAGTACATCGCGAACCTCACGATGGAGGACTGGGACGGCTTGACGCAGGACCTGGTCGCGCTGGACTTCCTGCCCAAGGGCATGACCGAGGAGGAGCTGGAGCAGATCACGCCAGTGATGAAGGAGGTGATGGGCAAGCTGGTCACCGGGGGGACGGGGGGCATCTCGATGGGGAGCCTGTCGCTGCAGCTGGAAGGCGTGGCGCGGCGGTACAAAATGGTGGTGCCGCCGTACTTCGCGCTCGTACTGCGGGCGTTCTCGGTGATTGAGGGCATCGCAATGCAGCACAACGGGAACTACCGCATTGTTGGCAGCTGCATGCCATACCTGGCACAGCGGCTGCTCGGGGACGGGCACCCGCGCATGCAGGCCGCGCTGAAGCGTATGCTATGCGGCCGCGGGGACCGCCTTGAGGTGGAGCGCCTGCGGCGGATGCTGGAGGCCCTGAGCGCGTTCCGGACGGAGCCGCAGGAGGTGCCGGCGCAGGCGGCGCTCGCGCGACAGCAGCGGCACTCGCCGGCCGCAGAGATCTGGGGCAGCGCGGTCGTGGATGATGGCGTGAAACAGGTGCTCCGGTCGGTGTTCTCTAAACGCGGCACGCTGATACAGGTATGTCGCGCCAGCCCTGCCACGTGGTAATCTGGTCACACTCCATAATTGAAACGTGGCCCACTCTGTCTTTCCCAGGCAGCTCGGAAAGTGTGAATGCATGCCGCAGCTGGCGCCCCGCACGTGCACACTGTGGAATGCTCATGCAGTTGGCCGCGGTGGTGCAGTTGAGCAGTCGACCAGCGCACACCCCTGGAACACCGCAGCTCACTTCCCTGCACGATGAGTGCAGCGGCGTTGTGTGCAGGTGATGCTGGTGGATGAGATGATTGCGGCGGTAAACGCACTGACACGGGAGGCGCTGGGGGAGGCGATGCGGGTGGTGCTGGCAAGCAACGCGGCTGTGCTCGCACTGCAAAACATGGAGGCGTTGGGGCCGCTGCGTGCTGTGCTCATGCCTGCGCCGCTGCCTGTTTTCCTGCGCAGCCGTTCCGTGCAGCTCACGGCGGAGGACCGCGCGGCGCTGGACACGCTGTCGCTGCTGCTGGACATGGTCGGCGGCCGCCCCGTGCAGGCGCTCGAAGATGGCGAGCATGGCCGCGTGCCGCCGGTGGTTGGCGACGTGGGCGAGACACTGCGAACGGGCAGCACTCTCATGCGTGGCGCGGGCGAGCTCGCGCCGCTGATGCCGGAGCTGCTGCCGGGGGTGCAATACACGGTGGAGCTGTTTGCGTCGCGGCTGGTGCGGATGATGGCGATGAGGGTCGCAGACGAGATTGACCCGTCTGTGCGTGATGAGGTTGAGCCCCAGTAGCGGCTCATGTGTTGGTGCGGTTCTGTCAACGTGGGTGTCTTTGGTGCTGATGCGGACAATGGACGAGTTGTCGGACTGCGGTTTGCTTGCTGTATGTTTGAGCTATTAGAAGTATGAAGAGATGAGGCTGTGGTGCTCTGACTGGGAGCGACCTTTGCCCGAAATTGATGTGAGGATCGTGTGCAGGCGGTGCAGACCTTAGCCGCTGTTGGGGGAGGTGGCGGTGGCGGTGCAGAGTCAGGGAGGTGGGTGAAGTGGTGGCACAGGACTAAGTGCTGGTGGCGCTTTGTGGCACTGCTGGTGTGCACCGATTGGCAGATAATAACTGCAGACGTTGCCGATGGAATTTCCAGGACGCCGTTGTCCAGTTTGAGAGCGCAGCCCGAGCGCAGTTGGACTGTTCCACGCAGCTTGACAGACCTGTGCTGAGCCATGACAGAATCCCATCAGTGGAGCTTTCTGGCTGTTGACCTTCGCTCCTCTCAGAGCTCTTTGATCCTGCAAGAAACTGGAAGTTCGCCTCAGAAAGTGCTGATGAAGTTGCGTCACTGCCTTATCAGTTCTCTCCGGTCAGGAGAAGCGGTAACTGGCTGCGTTGGGCACACATGATTGTGCTTTTGTCATACTTCTGCCGGGCCTAATTCTTGGGCGGGTCCCTGCAGACCCATTTGATGCACATGCCAGAGGTGGCTGTTGCAGCTGGGTGGATGTTCTTGATCTGTCATCAAATAAGGGGCAGTGATGCTGGCATGCTGGTCAATGTATCACGGTGTAACGTGTTTCCTGGATTACAACTCATCGCGTAAACCATACCACCGCATTACAAAAGAACATACCAACGGGTGTCACGCCAATCCCAACCGCACATCATCAGCGCCAGCGGCCATTACACCCGGCGGGCTTGCAGAACCACTCGCACAACTGCATGATCAGTGTGACCATTCCTCTCAAAGCGGTACGATTAGGTATACCTTCACATGTGTGGAACGATGTCTGTGTGCAGCATGTGGATCATCTTGTATTGCACGGTAATGAATACAAAAGCCTGGCAGCGCCAAGGGGTAAAATCATAAGCCAACCCAAGCAAACGACAACACGACCGAGCAACCACACAATCCCAACAGGCGTCACATCCATAACCACCCGCTGCCCTGAACGCTGTACATAAACACACAGACAACAGTAAACCCACCAGCCAGACAACGCACAACACCCCGAATGCAGCAGCAGCAAATCAGAAACACCCCGACACAAATAGAGCCAGCCCTGGATTCCGGCACGCCCCAGAATTCTGCATGCACACCCCACAATCGCCAAACAAGCACGTTATGGGCAACCACCCATGACAGCAAAGGCGGGCACGGGGCACCCCCTCCCCCAGGGGGCCCGCGAACAAAAGTAGCTGGGGCCGGGGTGACAGGAGTTTAATGGCGGGGCGGGGGCAGGCAGGTCGGGGTCCGGGCCCGCGGAGATTGGGGAAGGGGAGGGGGGCAAGAAACAGGGGGGGCTTGAATAGAGGAAGGCTGGGGAGGGCGAGCAGTCTAGCACGGAGGAGGTGGGGGACCGGCCTGGCACGGAGGTGGTGTGTGTGAAGGCCGTTCCTTGCAGAGTCATGCGCGAGAAACAGACCCCTTGCGGGGGCGAAGTCACAGCGCAAGATCGTGGTCGGAACAGGCAGCCCAGGTAGAACCGGCCGCCCATCCAGTCGCGGCCGCAGTCGAGTCGCGCCGGTGCAGTGCCTGGCGATGCCGCGGCAGAGCGTGGTGGAGAGGTCACGCATCGCATTCTCCATGAAAAATTTCTTGGAGATAGCGCCTGTCGAGGCCGCAAACTCTGCAATCTCATTGAGAAGAGCAAAGGCTGGAGGGCCCACACGGCCGTACGTTTCATGGGACAGGGGGACGAAACGGCGCGCGACTGTGCCGGTACGTCCGTACTTCTCCCGCTTGGACGCATCCTTGGCCCGGGCAGATGCCCCAGTCTCCCATGCTGCAGCAGCAACCGCTGATGATGCGAGCGAGTGTGTCACGTACACATTCACCACCATGGGGCGTCCCGGAAGGTAGAGGAGGAGGTCACCGTGCTGAGGATCACGCTGGGAGCTCGGCGGACGACGCGTCGTGTCGGTGGTGTGCGCGGCGGCAGCAGCGGCATCGGCGGGGGCATTCGTGGGTGCGGGGGCGGCTGATGCACCGGCGGTGGCAGCAGAGGCGGCCGCAGCGGCGTCGGCGGGCACTGCGGCGGCGAACGCGGCAGCGGTTCATCTTGTGTAGTCTTCGATGCTATCAAGGCCAGCATGCTGTCTGACCTGGCCACGGCTCGTTGCTTGCGCCCAGCTGGGGACTCCTGGCCTTGCCGGGCACTGGTGCTTTCTCCTGTACAGGCCGACACCATCACTACTGCAGCTGGTGGCACACGCGATCTCTTGCCTTGTCTGCAGGCTTGTGAGAATTTTCCCCTTCTAGACGTCTTCGGATAATATGTAGTGTTAATTGACTCGCAACAGCTCCCTGCCCCCGCTGCGCTGACATCAGTGGTGACGGTGCAACCAAGCGCGGGCGGAATTCTTGGACAAGGAATTCAATGTGCACAACGAAGGAAATTGTCAGAATACATACTCGCTGTCCTTGTAAACGCTTCCCAACCCGAGGTGGGTCGGTTGCTGATGAAGTTATCACCTGAGGCACTCACGGGCAACTCTCCGTCACGTTATTGTTAGTCGCGCACCCGTGATAATGGTGTACCTGTGCGCGTTCGCAAGCACTCAATGTAGAAATGTGGTCTACCGGTCTGGTGCAGCTCTGCGGCTGTGCTCTTCTACGGCATGGCCGTGCAGCAGCGCCAAGTGCTCAGCAGTCGCAACCGGCACACCAACCCCTCCGAACATCGATGATACCGCTGCAGTCTCGCTTCCTACCATAAGCAATTCAAAAGTGTCTTTGAAGGATATGACATACGACGAGTTGGAGTCGTGGTGTGTGGCAATGGGACAGAAAGAGAGCCGAGCCATGCAGCTCTGGAGATTCATGTATTATGATGGGCAGTGGATACGAGGCTTTCACGAAACGGTTGGTAAACAAAATGGCCTCAGCAAATCATTTGCTGATCAAGCTGATCAGGCATCCACCTGTGACGCTGGCCTCCACCTGCAGCATGTGCACACTAGCACAGATGGCACCCGAAAGCTTCTCTTTTCGATCGCCGGGGAAGAGACCGCTCAGGTTGAAACCGTCCTGATACCGGTGGTCAGGAAGCAGGTGTGTACTCGGCGTGCTACATGCCATCGTGTACCCTCACTGTGTCGACCAGCTCAGTGCACAATGTTTAAAGATACAATGAACAATGTTTGCTCCTGCACACAATTGTGCACCCATGCTGCGGCATCTGCCAGACAAGAACATTCTGTCTTGCCATCGCAAGTGTATGTGCCATACGTGTGCCACTACACATTCAAACTGCAATGGTCGTGTGGTTGCTTCTGTCTGACTTTTACCTACGGCTTGCATGCATGATGTGACGGGTAAACCAGATAACTTGCGTGCAGGGGACAAGAAACAGGATCACAATTTGTGTCAGCAGCCAAGTAGGATGTGCCATGGGCTGCACTTTCTGCTACACAGGCAGGTCTGATCCACTCTGTTGCACTTCCATGGCAGCGCGCCTGCTTGTGTTTCAGCCACAACTTGGCTAGTCATATTGTTCCTGCGCATTGCTTGTGGTTATGCCTGTCAATTTGTCGTGTGCAGCGAGGTCCCTCGAGTGCCTGACGAGATCATAGCCCTGGCCGACACGGCAACGACGGAAAACTGTATTCAGATGAGCTTGGTCATGATTTCTATTCGGCGTCAGCTGGCCAGCATTCGTGAGTGCCTGCAGGAATGCAAACGAGGGCGCCACAATTTGATTCCTGTCACACCATACAAAGCTAAGCGGTTCTGCATGATAGACCCCAGCTGGTCCTGTGTGCGTGGATGCGGTGGTACGGCTGCCAGAAACAGGTGCTGGACCGGTCGGCTGGTGTTGCAGGATGGGCCTGATGCGGAACCTCTCGGCCGCCCAGATCGTGGAGCAACTGGTGGAGGCCCGCCGCCTGCTGCAGGAGACGCCCGAATCCGGCAGCGCCACCAATATCGTCTTCATGGGAATGGGTGCGTGCCCCGCCGCCGCCTGCAGCCACCGGCCAGCTACCCCCCCTCAGCCACGCAATCCTCCCGCTTGCACGGATCAGAGGTCCAAGCAGCCGTGACAACGTAGTGTCGAGCGGCCACAGCGTGCTCCGTGCGGTGTTTCTTGGTCGTCAAACCTCTGGCCGTCACGAGCTGGTTTGTGCACTCACATGTCCGCCGCAGTGCCGCCACACCTGTGTCGCACGATCGCATCCAAGCCACCCCAGGTGCTGTACATCCAGAACGTTCCGGCAGGCAGAAGAGCATCCCACTGCGGTGCTGCATGTTGGACTGCACGCACCAGTGGTTATCGACCAGCCATCTAATCAAATCGTCTAGCCCATCAGGTGGCCATGGGGCATGCCGTGCGCACCTGTGCGGTGTCTGCTGCGCATTGTTGACAGGTGAGGTGTCTGCTGCGCATTGTTGCGGTGCCGCCAGGTCCGCGGTGCCCTCGCCACGAGCCACAAGGGCAACTGCGGCGTGAGTGGCTGCAGGGGAACCCCTGAACAACTACGACGCGGTGGTGCGGGCGATCCAGATCGCGACGCACCCGATGGGGCTGCACTTCAGCAAGAACAAGATCACCGTGTCAACTGTCGGCCTCGTGCCGCAGCTGCGCCGCTTCTGCAGCAGCGGCATCGCGGCCCAGCTCGCGGTCAGCCTGCACGCGCCGAACGATGCCCTGCGCAGCACCATCGTGCCCGTGAACCGGACGCACACCCTGGCGCTGCTCACCGACTGCCTCAGGTGCGACGGTCCCCTGCGTGCACCGCCCTGGGTCAGGGTCGGCGCCTTGCGCATGCGGCGACGCGGTGCATGCATGGTGCACACGCATGTGAGCCCTGGGAGTCCTGCCTGTGCCACTGTCGAGGCCGTGGCCGAGTTTGGTGGGGAAGTTGGTAGTGGGAGCGACATGTCTGCAGTCTGCAGCCACAGCAGGGGGGCAGGCGGGGTGAGCAGGGGGGTAGCACGTGTCGCTGGGCAGGAAGATGTGCATGCGTTCGCAGGATGTCAGCGCATGTCTACTGCTGCGAGGGCACCCCTCCAGTCATCGCACTGTGTTACGAACATGCTCTCACCCTTGCACCCAGCTCCGAGGCATTGGCGACAGGAAGGCGATTTGTGGCTGCATGCATGCGATGATATCCCGCTTGCGAGCGTTGGGGCAGATCTACAGATTCTGGGCATTTGTTTGTTGAAGATGCTAAGCTCAACCCGTGTGACCTGTTTGCGAGACCGTTTCAGCAACGAGAGTGGCTGATGAGCTCACATAGCATCTGCAAGCCCACCAACAACACTGGCTGACGGATGCAGGCAGGAATTTCCCAAGGAGGAGGAACCAAAGTGGCATGGCAGGCATGTGCTGATGGAGTATGTGATGTTAAAAGGCATTAATGACGAGGCTGAGCATGCGGAGGAGCTTCTTGTCCTGCTTCAGGGCATCGAGGCCAAGATCAACCTGATTGTCTTCAATCCACATGAAGGTGTGACTCAAGTTCGTACAGCTCAGCGGGCAGCCAAGTGTATGTTTGCGGTGAAAGTGTGGTGACTTAAAGTACGATTTTGCCCGGCAGATGTGCCTCATGTGCCCGGTCAAAAGTTTAAGCTGATTGTGACAAAAACTGTGGGATGTGATGCCATACCATGCATGTTTGCAGGCACAGTTTATGAAGCACCAGATGCACCTGTTGTTGAGCAATTCCGACATATCCTAATTCAAGGAGGAAGAGTCTGTACAATCCGTGATTCTAGAGGCAGTTCTGAGATGGCAGCTTGCGGGCAGTTGGGCAACCCAGCAGTGTGACAAGGCCAGCGGTGATGCATTTTACATGTTTTGGGATGGCCATTAGTCGGGAACAGCGCTCACCGCAGCGGTCTCGCCGGCATGTATACACCATCTTTATAATTGATATGAAGTACATGCCTGTTCTCCCTGCCTCAGGCATGTGAACAGGCGTCTAACTAAGTATTCTTGGACACTTAGGCCTTGCCTTGCACCTTCTTGAAGAATTCTTTCATGTTGTCCTTCAACTCCTGACGGTCTGCAAATATTGCATTAGTGAACGTGCATGCTTGCGGAATTTGGAGGCGCATAGCCAAGAGGTGGCAAGAAGCCGTACCCGGGCCGAAAACGAGGTACCGGTAGACGAACCAGGAGGACACAAAAATTCCGATCAGCTCGAACATGCCAGAAATGACTGGAATCTTATCAACAGCACTGACAATGCCGTTCAGCACATACAACAGAACGACGGATGCGGTGACCAGTCCGATCAGCGCGGGCTTCTCTTCTGTTTTGTCCCATTTGTTCTTAATATCAGCTACGACTTTCTCGGTCTTCTCGTAAAACTCTTCTGATGAGTCGGTCTGCAATGCAGCAGGTGATCAGAGTTATTGGGACAAATGCCGCAAAAGCCGTGCTGAACCAGCATGCAGCTATGCTGTTAGACAGCTGTTATCAAGAGCCATGTTAATTCTCCAGTCATGGGCGATGGCATGCGAACAGTAAGTCATGTCGTCTGTGCATCGACTACAGGCTTCGACGACGGCAACATGGTTGACCTTCGAAAACAAGTCACGACCATTCGCCCGATCGCGTGTAACATCACAGAGCAGGTAATAGAAAAAGCTCGGCCACATAACGCCCATGCCACGACTCCGCTGTATCGTTTCGGGATTCCGGACACTGTCACACCAGGCTGGCAGTTCAAAATCGGACAAACGATGAGATGATCCATGCACCACGGTCCCAGCCCTTTTGTTAGACGAGTGCAAAATAGGATTCATCCTGTGGCGCGTGATGATTGTGTAGCCCGTCAGAACGCCGGGCATGAACGTGCAGGCACAGAGTTCGGGCATTGCCCGAACACACCTTTGCGCGAACAGCAACAGGACGCCTAAAAACCTTTAGAACAGCAGAAAGTGGCGCGAAAGCTTTGCAAGGAGTCACACGAACGGCCAACATGATGACGAATGTAGTGCAAGTGACTGGGCTGAGAGTTTGAATAATAGTGCTTTCAGATATACCAAGCAGATGTTCCATGCGTGCAATCACGCCGCTTTTAGGGCTTTTGCAAGGCTGTTGTCGTGCGTCCGAAGCAAGTCCGATTCTCTTTTGCAGCAAGCCGAGCGCGTTGCCAGCAGTGCAGCCGACTTAACGGATCTACCGCATGCATGCTGCTCAGATCGAATCCAACAACGATCGCCACGCTCGAGCCCTTCGAAGTGGAACGCAGCAGGGTGCACGATCCGCGTTCTTTTATGGGAGAGACGGCAAAAGGCACGGAGAAGGGGGCAAAGAAGGCCCAGACAAGCTGCGCCCATACACGCCTAATGCCACATGTTCCGAGTCGCACTGAATCATACGGCATGACCTCCATGCGTTGTGGCAAAGATCTGTGGTACATTGCACACTTTGCCGTGTGAGCTTGTGGCATGGTCTACAGGCCAGAGCAGCCCTGCTCAGCTGTGGCAAGACCAATCTGACCCATGTTTGCTGACCCAACTCGCATGAATCTTCGCCTGTATCGTGCTGGTGGCACTGCTGTGATGAAAAGTAGCTTTGGTTACGCCCAGAATCACAGAGATGTCTCCCACCAAACCTCTTTGGTCAGAAGCGACCTGTGACCAGTATTCACGTAGCAACATGCCAGCACCCCACCCCGAGAGCTGATCAATCGGCACCTCGTAACAGGCGCCACAACGAAACAAGCTCACATGAAGGGCCAAGCATGAAAGCTGAGTTTGCCACTGTGCCTGCCGCAAATTTGCTGCAACTGGAGACGTAGCACCCGAGCACTGTTTGAGCACCTGCCCAACAAAAGGTGCCAGGAGCGGGCGCGGCTCACACGATGTAGGTACTGTGCAGCAAGCCTCCTACATTCACCGCAACAGCTTCAGTGGCTGCCTGTGCAACAAGGATTGCCAAAATCCATGGCACCAACAGTACAGCCTGCTTGCGTGGAAGGCCACGTAGCCGTGTAGAAATCAGCTCGGTCTTTGTTTGCACGACTGCAAAGTCCAAATGTGGCGATGAGACAGGCAACACATGGCGCTTGTGGTGAACAGGGCATATGCAGCCCAACAAATCGCCTTGTACATGTAGCAGATGTCGCTCACGTTTTCCCGGTTACAAGGGCATATAGTGCTGTAGATAGACACAGCCTCTCAGCCGTGCCGCTTTTCAGAAATACGGCACTACTTCCCCAGCGCAAAACGCAGTGCAGCCTGCCTTGTGAGTGGCATTGAGGATTGAGTGAGACTGAGATTCATTGGATGACAGCTGGATTGATCGCCCTGGTGAAGGGATGCAGTTCATCAGAAACATGCTGCCTTCACGGCACCTCGGTTGCCAGTGGCATCTTGCCATAGGTATGCCCCAAGGCGGAACAGATTGAATTTTCAGACCCAGCAATAGCTGTTTGCGGGGGAAATCTCACCCGCATTGCTTCACGAATACACGGAATGCATCAGAGCAAGGAAAGACCGCCAGTGATCATGTCGATGTGGGACTTTGGCGCCGGCCCGACTGCAAGAACCGTTCTAGAGCCTGCTGCGATCTGTGTGCGGCCTGCGTCTGCGACGACGTACCATGGGAGCTCCGCTTGTTGTGCTGCACATACAGAGCTCTTTTACATTCTGTGGCACCGGTTTGTATGGCTATGGCATGCGGCAGAGGCATCATGCGCCAGCTGTGCCATGAATCATGAGGCACGACTGTGTTGCAAGATCGGGTGCTACACAATAGCTCCGCCTCACACAGGGACTGGTACGAATTGTGTGTGGTACGAATTGTGTGTGGGCACTGGCACAGTGATGTTCAGCAGCATAGGTACTGACACAGTTCATAGCTACTGTCACAGTGATGTTGAGTTGGACTGCTGAGGCTCCGATGGTGCCTCTGAGTACAGGGAGCTCACCAGCATTTGCCAGGTCTAACAACTGCTGAGTGCTATCGACCGTCAGTGCAATTTTGGCTTGCCCTCCCTGCTCCCAAGCTTTGAACCATGAAGGTATACGGCGTCGAAACTTTTGCACGACCCCAACGGCTGCGTGGCTGCATTGGGCTGCTGTCTTGCCTTTGCCCATCTTTAGTTCTCGATTGACACACAGCACCATTTTAAACTCCTCTTCGGGTACTGGCTTGTCATTGGCGACGCTCTTGTTGGTGACTGCAGTACCTGTTGTAGCCTACATGTGAAGAAGAAGGCCATCATTGTGAATACTGCATTCCAAGTTTCAAATGTAGGGCAGAATTATGATTCACTCTACACGGCAATGCTTAGCAAGATATGCACTGTAGCCATGGACTTTCTGGAGTGGCTACGCACTCCTGCTGGCGGTGCCGTGCCAGTGAACCACTTGTGCATGAGCGCGCCGATCACCAGTCCCGGTAAAAGCCTGAAAGTGATTCCATTATTAGGATTCAGTAGCGGGTGGGCATATTTTCTCTGTGATCTTCGGGACATGCTCGCGGCGATGCTCTGCTGCTGTTTGAACAGTGACGGGCTTATGTCCACACACAACACGAACAGCGCCGTGCCCGCTCGTCACCTGCTCTGATATAACTGGTTACCGCGTATCCCGCGTTGCAAGATCTCGCCTTACGACATACCTTTCACGGTACAGAGTTCTTGGCCATGTCTTCGAAAACGGTGTGTAGCACCACTAGCCACGTTGTCCGACTTGTACACATGCCACCACAGTGCACCGGCTTAAAGTGAGTTGTTTTGGGCACGAGGGTGCGATACGGGAGTCCTCACCTATCCAACGTCGATTGCATTTATCACCATGCGTCCGAGTCCTGAGATTTTCTGCTGAAATTGCCAGTGCCACACTGTGATGACTGAGAATGCCATGGTTTTTATCTGCCTCACATCATGCGGAATGATTTCTCTTGCTTTGGGGGGTTACCAAAACAAATTGTCCATTCAGCTTTGTCCACAGTTGGCCGCTCCCGTTGTGTGTGTCCGCACTGCGGATCACATTACAATTGTGTGACTTGCAGGATTGGGTGTGCAATTGACAGAAACTCACAGTACCGGCTTCTGATTGCTTACTGAACGTGCAAACATTTGTACATATCGAATGGAAAACAAAAGGTACAAAGTCGTCATTGTGGCTGTCAACGTCTCGCATATAACCCATATCTGTCTAATTCTGCATGTTGAACACAGTGGTACGAACTCTGCCACAATTCAATGCCAGGCTACATCATCTCGTTTCCAACATTCTTGGTAGCGATTTCGACCTTTGTGCTGCTTGCAGCGCCCAACTTGTTGTTTTGCACCAGTTTTCGTGTGGCAGCGTTCAGCTTGGACTTGACGCCTCCCTTCTTGCTTACCTTGCCACTGTCTGATGCCCGCAAATCCTGCAACACGCTCACTCGTGAAACTCGGCTGTCATTATGCCAGACCACTTGTGCAGTCAGTCATGCGAAATCTAGCTCCCGCAAGTTGCTTAACGGAAACTTCGATGATGGGGAGTAAGCCCATTGCATACTGAACTCCCCGTTCCATCAAATGCTCGTTCCAACCGCGAAGTACGGCCTTGTGGACATCCTGCCCTTGTTCTCATACATGCAATATCCACGTGCAACTGATGCTGTGAAAAGTTGATGTACACTGCCGGATGAACACGCCATTCATACACCACGTCATGAAAACCAGCAGATGGACATGCTAGCCACGCCACAACAGCATGCTGACACAGTCGCGATTTATCACTGGTGTCCGAGCTGTGCATGCGCCCCCAAAAGACTGCACGCATGCAACCGCACGGACGCACATTTCCGGCGTAACCCCGACTGGGGCCTAGCTACTCCAGATAGTTGTTCCAGTGCAACACCACGACGACCTCACGCCCGCCTGGGAGCGGGAACAGGACGCAACCGGATCAGGTGTCAGAACGACACGAGGGCCTAGGGAGGGGTGGCGTACGATAGCAGTAGATTGTGGCACCCGGATGTAGTCCGGTCTGGCCTGTCGCGGCACCCGGGCGTGGTACTGGTAGCCAGGGTCTCCCACTTGAGCATCCTTGTTCTTCTCCCTTCGTTGCCGTTCAAGCTTCTCACGCTCCCGATCAACGAGTCGCCTTCTGATCACGTCACCGTGCAGTGCCTGCAGGGCAAGGTGGTCTGATTAGGTGGTTGTCCAGGGCCGGTGTCAGGAACGGCAGGAACGAAACCCCGAGAGTTTGTAGCGCCTGCTGTCCTGGCGCTGTGAACTTGACTCAACACCGCAGAGTGCCGGCACCTGCTGCAGTTGGAGTCACCCACTCGAGTTGCTACAGTGGCGTGTATGCCAGCAGACAAGCGTTTGCAAAGTATGTTGTGCAAACGCAGCAATTTTGCTTTGACAAACAACAACTTCATCGGGCATGTACATAAGCCATGCTCCTGGATGTACCGCAAGAGACACTAGCAGTCGTATGCAGACAGCACCAACAGTGCAGCACACATACGCGGCGTCTCTTGGGCGCTTTGCAGGTACGATGCAGGTGCAATCGTGACCTCGGCGGATCAACCAACACTGCATGCTTCACTGCCGGCTTGGGCGTGTCATACACAGCAGCATACGCATGCGCCAATGGGAAAGATGTCAAAATTGACGTTTGGAATCTGACCGAGGCGCTGTGCAGCATTCCATGCTGTGCGGCTCCGGTTCACGACATGCAACATGCGGTAATGGGACAAGGAAGGCGGTTTGAAGCAGGATACAGCGATTGAGACAGCACCTGGTCACGAGCTCGTTCAATGTCAGCGTCTCTGTTGGCCTTTCTGCCCTCTTCGATGATGGGAGACATCCATCGATTCAATAAATCGTTCACAAAGCGACGATTAGACTCTTTTTCGTGTCGAACCTGTGCGTAGAACCTTAAAACTGGGCCAATGGTTGAAGACCTGAGAACGTTTCTGCCTTCTTGGCTTTGGGTGGAAATGGGAAGAATGCCCAGAAGCCGGTATACCATGTTCCGCACTTGCAGATGTGGTAACGACAGCAGATGGTGGCCTGATGCAGACACTTTTGCTGTCTGCAAGGGCTCAAGGAAGCCCTTGAGCAAGCCTAAAAATCCAGACTGGACCAGAAGCGGCTGAGCTCTGACATTCTTGGCAACCTCCTCAATCTGCATGGATCTGTGACTCATAGTCGCATGCTGCTCCGCCAGGGCTAGTCCAGTTGCTAGTTCGGAGGCACGTCTAATCCACCATCTGTCGATGCATCAGGAATATTACCTCACTTATCATTGCTAGTTTGCGTGGGCCAGGCCGGCCTTCGCTGACATCCCTGGAATCATCCTCAATGGCTTTTTCCATCTTGATGTTGAGAGCCTTCACTTGCTCCAGTAACGCAAGACGCTGCTCATGCTCTCTCTGTGTACGCCGCATTGCAGCAGTTGCAACTGGCGCTTGTTCCTCTTCCGCCTCGTCGGCATAGATCTGGTTGTCCCCATCATCGTCGCGCTCTTCTTCGTGTGGCTGTTGGTCCGGGATCTCTTCCTCAGGACCAAGCCCGAGATCAGCAAGTTCTGCGTCGTCGTGAGGTTCAAGTTGATCAGGCACGCCGGTGCCACCAGCGTGCATGAATTCACCGTCGTCCATCACAAAACGAGAAACCAAGGGACTGGATACGGCAATTATGGCGCACGGCGTGCTACAATGAAACTAACTGCTAGATGCAGTGTTGTAAAACGGCTCCTTACCGAATGTGTTGCTGACCGAATTTGCACATGCTGCGCAAGGAGCACGCTGAGATGGAAAAACACCTGTCACCACCTCCCCAAGGCATTGCACAAGGTTATCTTGTACCGTGAAACTAGCATTGTTAGTCTCCCACATCCAAGTGGTTGCAATTTTGTCATGCTGGGTATCCGTCGGGGCTTGCGATCGCCGGCCGCGAAGTGAATGTGTCGCTTCGCTCTCGGGCCCCAGTCTCGAAGATCCTACATCCATTTCCCGTATCACGAACTCTGAAAAATCTGTAGCTGCTTTTAAGGTTTTTGTAGCGCGCGAGTGTGATGGCAGAGAATGTGAACGAGGAGCAGTTCTTGCTCGTCGTTCAGGACGCAGCGCTTCAGCATCTTCTCGATCATGTTCTGCAAGCAACAGAGGCATGCGCCCGTTGGGAAATATTTATTAGTGCATGCCCCTGAGTTGTTTCACATTCTGACCACTCGCGCCGTTGTTGCAGGATCCAACGACCCAAATAGAGCTGCAGATGCACACTGCTAGGGTGGGAGCGATGTACATAAATCATGAAGGCACAGTGGTAGCGTATGTTGTGTCACTGCACGACGTGCCGACGCAGATTGAGACGTACAAGAGTCACAATCATGTACACATGATAAAAAACGGAGACATAGGCCAAGCGCTGATGCTACATTCTCTAGTTTATAATGACAATCAGACCCAAGAACAAGTGCTGCAATCCTCTATGGCGACACTGATCCACATGGAAAGCATCGGGTCGCTGCCCAGTGCAATCAGCTGTGGTCTTACGCCACCCATGATTGAGCCGTACGGCCCCGACACACGGGCTCCTTGATATGTGTGATATCTGTGGCTGCCTTGTTCATGTTTGATCAGTGTGAGTGCGTTTGTAGTGACAGGGTGTTCAAGAATGAGCCTGAAGTGAAACCTGATCTGTTGACGGAGGTCGAGGGTCAATTGTTGGCACTGATGCACGGCGAAGCTCCAGAAGGATGGGTCATTGAAGATACAGCTGAAGTGTACATTGAGGACAAAGACACAGGCGCAGGTCAGTGGGTACCGTTGAGCGAGGCACCTCCTGAGTACAGAATTCCACCATCCTCATAACGCATGGTGGCGTATGGTTCAACTCTAGAGTTGATCCAGATGCCAGATCTGTGATGAACTCAACACTCGAATGAAGACACCTTCAAGGCGAACTTGGGTTCCACTGCATGTGAAGTCAGCAGCACGCTCGGGCAACTAGCACTGATTGTCATGTTGCTAGCTCATACAGCAATGACACGTGCTTCGGGCAGATTTGTTCCTGCATGGCTTCACGACAAGTGAAGCGTCCACACATCAAGTTGCGTGTGCTGAATTTGTACTGCAAGGATGAAAGGCGCCAAGCATCCTGGCATCAATTCCACCTAGCTGAAACTGGTGGCAGAAGATGGAACCAGTGATGATCATGGGTTGCGCACTCAGTGCTGGTGAGTTTCAGTCCCCATGAGATCCTGGAGGCCCGGTGTATTCCTAGGGTGTGCCACAATGCTTTCACACATCCAATGCATGTGTCACCAGCTGCGCCTGTCTGGCTCGCAGGCATGTTTGGCAGGCTCGATTATGCTCAAACTCCACTCGCTCAGCCATTTTTGGTCGCCTACTTGTCATTGTGATAAGGTGGTAGAGAGGATTCACCTGTGCAGGTGAGATGAACGTTACATCAGTCCAAGACAGACTCAGACACAAACAGCGCAAACCTCATGGCAAGATGATTGCCGGTTGTAACAGAGTCGCCGATGTGATTGCATCGAGTGTGTTTTCAATTTAGCATACCTCCGATTGCCAACAAAGGTTTTATGTGGGATCAATTTTCAGTTGCAAGCCCCCGAAAAATGACTGCTGATAGTAACACTGATTGCATCGCCATGCTGCTGTGAGCCTGTGCCAGTTCAACATGTAGAGCAGTTGCAGGCTTGGCCATACAAGCACGCATGAAAACACACACACGCTCTCATGAGTTTGAGAGAGTGGCAAACTCCCGAAACACGCTTGCCTGGGCAGCGCCTGTCAATGTGCGCCGCCAAGTCTGCAGCTGAGTGGCAAGGCACACATGGCCTGGAAACTCAGAATGGATATGTTGCGGAACTATCCGTGCATAGGCCATATGCCAACTGTGTCAAAGTCCCAAGGAATCCCGGTTGATTCAGAACTTTGGGGTTGCATTGAAGGAGGTGGGTCGTTTTTAATCAATTGGTAACAGGCCAGCATGATGGAACACACTCAATCCCTGTCTCGCGTAGCTGGTGGTCTGTACACACTCAAGCTCTGTACACACTTAGGCTTCGCGCATCTCTCTGCGTGCCGAGCTGGCGGGTCCTGCCACATCAAATCCCAGCGTCAGCGGATACAGGTTATGAACGGCATGGTACTGGTATGGAAACCATGGTTGCAAGCCGGGCCCCAGCAACAAAGCAGGACACAGACTTATAACTCACCCTGAAACAAGACGCAGTACACTATGCTGGGCCAACCGACCTGACTCAGACCAGTGTGACACCAAGACACCCTCAGTATGTTAGGACTGAACAGCGTTCTATGTCAGGTATCTTTGAATGAAGTTGCTAGCGCTCTGCAAACGTGCAGGCCGTGTTCTGTCCGCATGCTGGGTGCCTTGTTCTACAGCATCAGTGCTGCGCCGGGGGATCAGGCCAGTCCCTAATCTGTTAGGCCGGTCCAGATGCCATTGTACTCGCCACCTGGCTGGACATGCGTTGTGTGCCACCTTCCATCTTGAAGCAGCGCAGCAACCGACTGCAGCAAATCACGTAGCCACTCGGCTGACAGGGATGAGACACCGTGCGGATTGCATTGGTCTTGCTCGAGGACACGACTGCAGGACAGCTTGACATGCCACGGCATGGCAGTGCGCACACACTGTGCCAGCATGTCAACCTCGGGTGCTACCGGCAGATCATCATTACAGAACGCGCAAAAGCGCCACGGCATGATCACGAAACACTCCTGTAAGCATAAATCCTCGGCAGCGGCAGCCGTCGCACGAGGCTGTGGTAGACCAGAGTGGGCACTATATCCAGGGCATGCGCAACATCAGGTGCACTTACACAGTGCCTCTGCTGATGGCCTGACAGGCTCCCCACGCCCCCTGGTCCCCACGCCACACAGAAGGCCCCTCTCCCAGCGGGAGACAGCCATCCATACAGTTCCTGCGGCTGCAACCATATCGCTACATGCACCTGACCCGTGCAACTAGTCGGCACATGACTACCTATGGTACCGGCCATTGGCTGGCACCTCTGCGGCAGCAATGAAACCGTTGCGATTGCTCGAGGCGCCACCTGGCGGGTCTTGCAGCCCGATCTGGCCAAACCCGCCGTGCAAGGGTTGCCCTGGCATGTGCAAGCTCCCCATGCCGTTCAACTGCGGCAGCATGGCCACGTCCGCGGTCCCATTCACCCCACCAGCTGGAGCAAGTCCATGCATGTACGCATGTGACCCATTCACCGGCGCATGACCCATTGGTGGCTGCCCAGGTGACGCCGCCCCGCCCCCCCCACACTTCAGCCCCCCCGCACCCGCGAAGCTGCCGAGCGGCTGCACAACTGTGCCGTTTGGCCAGCTGCCGGCCAGGCCAGCCAGGTCGTTTGCAATGGCCGGCCCTTGGGGAAGAGCCATGCCCAGGGGCATCGACTGCTGCGGCGATACGGGGGGCGTAGACCCCCGCTTGTGAGCGCCCCCTCGCCCTCGGCCCCGCCCTCGGCCCCTCCCTCTCCCGCCCCGCCCGCCCCTCCTGCCCCCTGCACCCGTGGCTCCGCCGGCTGGACCATAACCAGCTGCGCCCCCGTCTACGGGGGCCATGTCCAAACCCCCCATCTGCCCATTAAGACTGCCGTGTAGGTCTCCATACAACGGCATCGCCGCCGGCCGGCCCACAGCCGGGCCCCACTCCACGGCCCCAGCTGCCGCAAGCGCTCCTACATCTGCGACGGCTGCATGCATGCCGTCAATGCCGGCGCATAGGCGCCCGACGTCGCCATACCGCCGCAGCACAGTGCTGTCAATCATTGCCGCGCACACTCGAGTGCAGGCCGGCCGCGCGCTCGACTGAGGCGGCGTCGCTGCGGCCGCCTCCGCGGCCGCCCCTCGCAGCGTATCCTGCTCCCCCGCCCCGACATGCCGCACGCGTGGTTGCGCAGACCCGTCGGGGCGCATGCACACGTCCGGCGGTGGCCGGAACACCGAGTCCACGTGCTGCCGCCGGAACAGCGCCGGCACCGCTTCAGGCGGCATATCCACAAACTCTGCCGTCACCCGCTCGATGCGCGGGCTGCTTGGCTCTGCAGCCTCGCCGCTGCCGCCGAGCGCTGCCCCTGCTGTCGGCTTGGGCGCTTCGCCAGTCGTCGCCTCGCTGAACGAGCGCCACCTGATGCGGGGTGCCGTCTGCTTGGGCCGCGTGGCCAGAGCGCGCGCCTTCAGGTTCTCCTCACGCATCAGCATCGCCTCCAGGGACGCTGTGTTTGCCAGCTGATCTGCTGCAGCACGCTTGAGTACGTCGACCTGCAGCACGGCACGGCGATGCTTGGTGACGCTTGCTGTAGCTCGGGTGCCCCGACCATTCTCTCTGCAACGCCTGCCTCTACCACATGCCGCCGAAAGTACCGTGCCACCGCGGGCGTGGTGACCGCAGGCGTACTCAGTACCTGATGCGTGAGGAGAACCACCGCAGGCGTGGTGACCCCGACCTCCGAGCAGATGCAATGCCAAAGGCAGCATGTGTGATTGGACGACACGGCACATGTTGCTGAGGCGGCAGCCGTGGCAGAGTGTCAAGGCGGTACCATGCACAGGGCTTGCGCCTGATCTTTCTTGCTCTTATTCGGGGCGGCGCGCTTCCGTGGCGCTGATGACTGCCGCTTGGCCGCGTCTTGTTGACCCCGTGCATACGTTGACCTGCGCAGGACTGGGGCTTCCGCCTCTTCAAACCGGACACGCTTCCCACCTGCACGTGCAGCCCGCCATCATCTTGAACTCGCCTGGATCGCTAGGGTGTGGATGAGGTGCAAAGGCTGTGATTTCAAATGCGCGCGCAGCACGCGGCAGTGAGAGAGCCATATGGTGGATCTGTACACGCAAGCTACCTACTGCGAGTGGGAGGTCTGGTGGTGTGAGGTTTCCAGGAGCAACCCCTCCACCTTTGCACTGTAGGCCGGTAAGATGGTCGGGGTGTCACATCGTGTAAGCTTTGCAGCTGTCATGGTGGCATAGTTTGGTGCTGACGGGCATTGGTGCTGCACACCATCATCTCTATCCCTTGCATCTTTCGACGACCTTCTCGATGAAGGGCCAGCAGAGGGTGCGCTCGTGTCATCAGCCCCCTGCCTGCCCTGCTCCCGTTGCCGTTTGGCACGCTGCTGCGCAGCCCTTCGCAGCGCCGCTTGCCTGTACCCCGGGGGGAGCTGTTTTGTTTTTTTCAGCTTCAGGACACTCCTGATGGCCTCCTCTGTATTATCATCCTCCTTGTCTTCTGACTCCGCGTCGTCAAAATCAGCGTCGACTGAGTCCTTGTCGTCACTGTCCGCAGAATAGTCTGTGTCGGCGTTTTCTTCTGCAAAGAAGTCTTGACGCCAAAACTGGTTGTCTGCATCTTCCTCCTCTTCTTGCACTTTCTGTACAGCCAGCGTTCAAATATACCACTGCTGTATATCTACGCTGCACTCGCTAAATTTTGAGGTATTGCAGTGCTTGAGTGGCAGGGGAGGCTGGCTCCCGCGTGGCTGATGCAGAATTCTGGCAAGCGGACGCAATATTTTTTTGCATCACGCCGAAACACCCACTATTACAGAACAAAAATTAAGATGCTTTTGTAGTAGCAAGTTTTGAGGTGACAGAAACTTCATCCGGCGTCGATGCGAGCGTGAAGGGCGTCAGCCGCTCGACCAATCAGCAGCTACACACATACAGCACAGGCAAAGGTGGCAGATTATGACCGTTCAAGTGTTTTACAAGCTCAACACAAGCCCGTGGAGTGCGTGGAGGGTCAATGCTAGTATGCCACCGCATTGTTCCACTCGCTGTGATGAAACGCGGCCGTTTCCACTGTAACCAAGGTCGGAATCCAAAACAATGTTAAAACTGGATGCTATTTTGTACAAGCCACGTCGTATGTCATAGCCTAGAACAACGTGCATGTCTTGATGTGCCGTCGTTTCCACGTGCAGAGCGGTCGAGAGTGCTCCGTACCTCCTTCATTCGCCTTCCTCTTGTTGTTCTATTTGGAAGCTCGATTGGTGGCGGAGGCGTGGATGGTTCATCCTCCGCATCACTACCTTCAACCTCTTCATCGCTGTCCTCGCTGCCGCCCATGTCTGTATCTTCATCCTCGTGTGCTTCTTCTCCCTCGTCCATTTTGACCGTGAGGACCTGATCGGCTTGCGTCCCGTCACCTGGCATAACGATGAGACTTGGCACACAGCTCAGAACCATCAGAAACCTGACCTGGGGCCAGATTGGACGTTATGTTCAGCACGATCAACGCTTATTTATGTAGACTTTAGTTTATACTCATGACGCTTGTGATCGCCATCCAAGGAGGTAGAAGCGCTGCCAATGCATGTCGCAATCCTCCCGCAGGACGATGCATCGCGATATGCGCCAGCACCCAGCCGGTGGATTGCGCAGCAGGCCTCCACAATGCTGCAGTTGCGACCGAAACCTTTCATAGGAAATGGAAACTCAGTACAGGAGCCGGTGTCGCACTGGATAGGAGGGTCCCAAGCTCACCCAAGTAGCAGGAGAATACAAGGACGGCATGGCATCCTGTGAAACCCCGTTTCCACCCCTTCAGACCTCCATAGTATAAAACAACCAGGGGTAAACCGTCAGTGCACAGTTTGGTCGCAGTGGATCAGGCATCCATCCAAGAGTTTCTAGCCACCGTTTTGCCCTGGCACAGATCAACAGAAGAGAGATGGGAGCAGAGGTAACATTCACACCGTGCGCCTGTCAAGCAACCAAACGCCTACGACATGAGTACTTGACGGCGTAGCCTCGGGACCTGAAGACCTGTGCTGATGGCCTTACCTGCAGGTGCCATGGTCTCCTGCCCTGATCACACGCAACCCGGAACTTCGTGTGAACGACTGACAGACGTCATGTGAACGCGTCTTCACTTCCACGTTGCACATACATGCTGGACACATATACGTTACACGCCTGGCTACAATGAAAACACAGGCCGGGTTTGGCACAGCTGTCCCGTGAAAAATCGTTCAACGGCACGACTGCACACACTAGTCCACTGGCCGCACACACGCTGTACCAACGAGTGCACCCCCGCACCTGTGCCGGTACAATCCAGCTCTGATCCGAGCAACAGCTCTCGAGAGGAGTTGTCCTCGCCACCGAGCCAGCCAGTCCGCAAGCCAGCGCTGTTTCGGCGACCGAGACGCCCTCCACCGCCCACACCACACCACACCACACCACACCAACAAGCCGGCACATGTGAGCTGCCCCACGCGCCCTCCGGCTCCCACACGACCGAGCCCGCAGCGAGACCCAATGCATGCAGAATCGCACCCCCGTCTGCTCCCACGACGGTGCCAAACTCATGCACACTGGCGCACACCGGCGGAGCGAGGCCGCTCACCCGCCGATCTTGATCATGGCTCGGTTCTTGGACTGCGCCAGCACGTCCATGTCGGCATGGGCAAACCTCTTCCGCTTCACGGCGGCGGAGATGATCGCACGGAGGTCCTCGTCGGTCGCGCCGCCACGCATCGCATCCCGCAAGCTCACCTCGCTCGCGCCGAACAGGCACACCTTGAGGCTACCGTCCGCGAGCACGCGCAGCCGGTTGCACTCCGCGCAAAAGTGCTCCGTCATGCTCGTGACGAAGGCCACCGTGCCAGCAAGGCCCTCGAGCGAGAAGTTCTTCGCGACCTCGCCCCACGCGTCGTCGCAGCGCTGCAGTGCGCCGAACTGCCGCTCGATGTCCCCGCGCATCTCCCGGAACGTATACTGCAGTCAACACCGCAGCACGCGTCACCACGGTCCCAGCGTGGCTGACCAGCCGCCAGTGTGTGAGCCTGTGAGGCACTGGGTGCAGTGCTGCAGGGAGGGGGGGTGCAGCCGCCAGCCGGCCGGGGTGCGCATACATGGCAGTGACGGTGCACCGCGGCGGGCATCAGGGATGCAGGCGGCTGCCCTGCTCGCTACGCACCAATCAACCGCCGCCATGGTCGCCATGCATGGTGGACAGTAGCCGCAGTCGTGACATGTAATCGGCTGTTAGTGAAGTTGGGGTGAGGCAGCAGAGCGGGAGGAGCTACGCAGCGACCACCGGCATCGACATCTGCTGCGGCCGCAGGGCGCCAAGGCCCGGGTGTCGGCAGAACGGATGAACGAAGGAAACACGAGGAATGCACCGTCAGCTTTTTGCCGTGCGCGCAAGCTCCCAGGCAACGTTGAGGGGGGAGGCGCACCATCTTGTGTTTGGACCAGGCGTTATCATCAAACGGCATGTACTCGATGAACCGGACGTTCATCCGCCGCTGCCGGGTCATCTCGACGAAGTCGCAGATTTCATCGTCGTTGATGCCCCTCATCACCACGACGTTCACTTTTACAGCAAACCCCTGCTCTAGCGCCTCCTCCACGCACTCCAGCACCTTGCCAGCACCCCTGCGCCGCGTCAGTTGCTCAAATCGGTCCTCTCGTAGCGTGTCCAGCGAGATGTTGAGGGCCGACATGCCCGCGTCACCAAGTGCCCGCAGCTTCCGCCGGAGGGCGACGCCGTTGGAGGTCATTGCAAGAGTTTTCAGGCCTGGGAGCGAGCCCAACTCCCTTGTTATGCCTTCGAGATCTTTTCTCAGCGTGGGCTCCCCCCCAGTGAGCCGAATTTTATCCACGCCCTCAGCCACAAATATGCGTGCCTGCAATACTCTTGATACTGATGGCACGTGCTGCAGAAGGCTGATCGCCATAGGCTGACCCTCGGAGACACTAGGGGCCCTATAATACAGTGCTGCACTATAGTGCTACAGGAGTGTGAGCTACTTCTAGCCACTGTTTGTCTGAATGTGGAAAATCCTCGGAATCTGTGCAACGTCACACAGTGCTGCTTTCCAACCTTGGCAATGCGGGTTCGCAGCAACAAGCAAGACTTAGCCTTTTAAAATTGGATGACATTGATACGGTACCTGAGGGAGTGGAGCGCACCAGCCGGCCTATCTCTGAGGCTGTGAGGAGCTCCTTCCTGGGAGTCAAGTCGATGCCCTCCGCGGGCATGCAGTACTGGCATCGGAGATTACACCTCTCCGTCAATGAGATTCGAAGATACGTGTGAAAACGCCTGAACGTCGTGCACTTTGTGATGCTACGTAGATCATTGGGATGCGGCTGGAGTTGGTGTGGCAAGAACAAACAGAGAAGGTAGCAAGCGTACCCAAACGTGTCGTGAAGAATACCATCCGATGACCCTGTTTGAACAAGACTCAGGATATCTTTCCAGCTGGCCTTGATTTCACTATCTGGAGGTGGCGTCGAGTCGGTGATGGATGTCGGCAACCTCAACCTCGGGCTGCAAGCTGTTGGCAGACGCAACGCAGGGCCCGCTTGATGCGTGAGAACTCTAGATTTTGCTTCCTCCATTTCTGATAGTCTTCTCATACTGTCTGTGGCCGCTGCATTGGGCGCCGGTACGGACGCAGCACGAGCGGCCCCGTTTAGGACAGAAGCACCAACACACGCAGACGGCACGGTCGGCAGCGCATGGCACAACGCACGAAAGGACATCGGTTCCAATGAGAAGCCTACACGTTTACGTGCGTGAACACTACATCTGTTGGAGGTTCAGCCAACTGTGATCGCATCGTCTGGCATACCGGCACATACACTCTTGCTGCATAGTATGCACACACCTCAATCTCTCGAGTCGCTTTTTGAATCACTTGTGACGTTTTCCATATGCAGTGGAGTGATTCCGCGTCGCTGCCTGCGCAAAGGCGTTCACGAGAGGCCTTGCCAAATTTCATGACGTGTCGTTGCGCAATTGACACAGCGCCATGGCGTGGGACACAGAAGTACTTGCGCAGTCTACTCTGTCATATAAACAGTGTCGTAATGATCGTGTTTTGTCTTGCGGGGCAGCTGGTAGCTTGAGAGTCGGGGCAACGTGAACCTTCTGCTTGGTGTCGACTTCCTTCAAGCTGCTGAGCGTTGACCAAGCGGAAAGGAGCGAATGTGCAGCGCAGAAAAAACAGAAGATATGTGCCACGCTGAAAGACTGGAAGCGCGCTCGCTGATGGGAGAGCGAAGGCTGTCGGGAGCCGGATGGACGACTGTGCACAGCTCTGTGACTGAGAGAAACGCAACGGCGGCCCGTGCTAGTGAACGTGGTTGCTGCGGGCTGATGAGACGAGAGGGACAGCTGCTCTTAGTGATCGGCGCAGCGGGCACATCTAGCTCACAGCTCGTCTACGCTGCCCTCTCTCCGCTGCACTTCCCTGCTCCTCAAGACTACCCTGCGCATCCTGAGCCGCCTCCTGAGCCGCCAAGCAGAGCTGGGACAGCAGAGCAGCAGAGCTGCACGGCACTGACCACTCTACAACTGACACAGCGCGAATGCGAGCTCTTGTTCTGGGAATGTCTAGCTGGGGGCATGTTTAGCCGAACCGCCACCCTAACGTCATCCCGGTCACACATCGTAGCTACGGTCGAGCGGCCCCTCCCCCCTTTTCCCCTCCGGCTTCGCACTCCCGCCGCATATCGTGAAGATGGCCGCCAGTACGGGAGCCGTCTAACAGAACATCGTCTTTGGGTATGCCGTGCTCTATATAGAGCATATATCCACCACGCTGCGTTGCTGTATCACCAAGCTGCTCCTGCGGGCGTTCCGCTGCATGCTCGACTGCATATGCATGGAAACCATGTAGTAAAATGTAAAATGTAAATGTGACACTTACTCGCCATATCCTACAAGGACTTTGACATCTCCAGATAACCGGGACCACGGGCCAAATGTAGTGGATCTGGCCAGATCCTCGCCGCCTCGTTCGGTCTCACCGAGGCCCTCCTGTCCGGCACCGGACGCGTCCCGTGAATCTGCGTGCGGGTCATACAACCCGCATGCGCCTTCCTCGCTGGGATGGGCGATCATGTTTGTGTAACAGAACAGTGTTCGCCGGTCTAATTTTAAGGACTTGGAGCCTGAAATTCAGCCCAGCCGCCAAACACTCCTCTCCCTCGTCCCCCTCCCCAGCGCTGCTCTCCCCCTCACAGGGCCTCACGCGCATGCGCCTTCACAGTCGGTCCAGTGGTCGGAGGAGATGGTAAAAGGTGACCCCTTCTTCGGAAAGTCTTGGGCTCGATTCTGCGTGCCCCCCTGGGTCTCGAACACAGTCAGGTGGCAATGTCCTTATGGATACGGCAATGTAGTCACACGCACAGTCGCACGTGACCACCTCGCTTAGCACAGTTGCGGGCGGTTGTCTGAGGGGGGTTTCCAGGTGGTGTAGATCTGCCCCCTTGGCTTGTGGTCCTGGATATCCGGAGGTGTCGAGGTAGGGGTGCTGTGGCCGATGCCCGTTTGGGTTTGGCATGATGTCCTTTCATTTTTTCAAGGTGCTTGTAGGATATGGCGAGTAAGTGCCACAATTACAGTAGCGTTTACAGGCCCCCGGCCTGATTCGGGCGTTGCGCCCTTGCACCATGAGAGTGGGGCAACCACTCACATGCTGCACAGCTGGTGCACATAAACATATTCTTTGAATATATAATAGTGCCAAATCCGGGTATTACGCCAAACCCAACCGGGAATTGGCCACAGCGCCCCTACGCGTCGGGGCGAATGAAACAGAAGCATCAGACACAGCAGGGATCACATGCACATGTAGGTACAACGGCTCTCTTGACACCCGCCTAAGATACGTGACCGTTGACACATCGGTCATGGCGGTGCATGCATCTTGCGCGTTTGCAGGTGTCTGCATCCCTGTGTTGCCCAGAATCTGCGTGCGGGCTATGAAGTGGTGATGGTCCCCTGGCCTGTAGATGAGCCTCCACTTGCTGCATGTTAGTTTTGGCTTGATGATTGTTGGGAAGATGATTGTGCGCATGAGCTCGTGTGTGTGCAGTGGTCGTGCGTCTGGTCCTTGCTATGCCCCTGCCGAGGCGCTGCCCGGCCGTTGTTCCACCCTCTGTGAGAGCCTGTCCTCGCTGCAGTGATTCACGGACCGATCAGCAGACTGGGACCCGACGACAAGAAACGCCAGGCAGCCCTTGCCCATGCACAAGGTAGTGACCCCGTTTGGTCGGAAGCAGCGATAACAGTCACCTCGACTGGCAGTGATGGGCGTGCGAGCTGATTTCCCAGGGACAAGCCAGGAGACTCGCCCTAACGAACCTGACGACCACAATTAAAATCAGCTACAAGATAGAGCAGGCCTGCTTGTTTCAGATCTGTCGCAAGCCCGGCGACACCGGGTCACCCACACTGGACCAACGAGATCACTGGGCCCCTAGTAAAACTCGACGCGTGATACCGGCTAGTGATACCAGCCGCAGCAGAGCAACATGCGGTATCGTTTGCTATTGCAGGAACTATGTTAGCCATTCCAATTAAGGCAGTCGTAGGTCTTTGCCCTGGTCAAAGGGTAATGGCAGTGCACAGGTGTGACAGGTATTCAACTGGTGCCATCGAACCGTCCGCGCCACTCCGTAGACTCCACTGCATGCACTTTCTGACTAGAGACCCGTCGGTGTGCTTGTGCCTCTGTTCGCACAAGTTAGTGGCGGAGCTGTGCGTAAGGGGAAATAAAATGGCAGGCATTTACATGCATGTGTACACGCGCGGGCACTGCTGCTGTGTTACCAGAAAGAGGCATGGACACTCCATACCTCGAATGACGCGTCCCATAAACGCGCATTGATACCGCACTTCTGGCTCTGGCAACGTACTGATAAGTTGTGCACGCGTGGCCTCAGTCTCAGTCCCTTCTCAGCACGCACCAGTGTCACCAAGGCATCACCTTTCTTTTGCTCTGGCCGTTACCGTGGATATTAGAATAGAAGCATATAGGAGGTAAGCATGCAAAGGTTATCTCGGAGAGCGTCGACGCTTTCGCGCTTCCTTGGGTCGGCATCGGAGAGTGCTGCTTTCGGTGCAGCCCCGCAGGCCTGGGCTGTAGCATCGGGGAAGGTACGCAGTGACCTTGCGCGTTTCAAAAGAGCCAAGTATTCGCTTGCATGTATATTGTACTTGTGTCTGATCGTGGCTGATCTGCGGAGTAGCCGTCAGGAGCACAAACATCGTATTCGCCCTGCCATCTTGGATTCGTAGCATGTGACCGGACACAAGGCACTGCTGCCGTATCAAAGGGCGCCAGTGTTATCCCACGGTGCTGAAGCGTTGCTGTTCTTGAAGATGTGATACCCCTCGCTTTGGATGGCAAACCTGAAATCCCGCGTTCTTGCATTCAGGTACCGGCTCTGTCAAGGACAAGTATCCTACAGAAGCACGGCTTTTCAACATCCACAATGTGCGCCCTCTGACAATACATGGATCGCTTGTATATTAATCGCCAGCATCTACACCTGCCTTACTGAACTCCAAGCTGCGTCAACAGCTTGCTCCCGCGTCTTGTGAACACGGTGTTGCGCGGATGGGTTCCAGGTATTTCTACAAATCGATGCATGTTTGGCGGCTGGTTGCAGGATCCTTATGACGGAAATCTCCGTTCCTGCCGTATACGCGTGTACAGTCCTTGCACTCGACCGTCGGAGTTTACATCGCTCTCCCGTGTGATGCCGAGCAGGACTTGGACTCAAACACATGGTTGCATAAATATGTCTAACAACAACGTCTATGTCGTCGCAGGGCAGCCGATGGGCTCATCGCGCCTCATGGTGGCAGCTTGGTAAACACGATGGTCACGGATGCCTCGAAGAAAGAGCAGCTTCTCAAGGAATGCGAAGGACGCAAGATTGAGTGCAGCCATCGTAATGCCTGTGACGTCGAACTCCTCTGTGTCGGCGGTTTCTCTCCTTTGGATGGCTTCATGAACGAGGTGCGTTCGATGCCATGTCCGCAGAGTAGCGAGATGCATATGCATCAACACGCACAGCGGGCTCCATGATTACCCCAGTACTCGCAGATCATCTCTGGAGAGGTCCAGAGATGTCCATGTGCTGCAGTGGTGGCGCATGATCATGCCATGTGTTGCAGGAGTCATACAAGCACTGTGTAGACAAGATGCGCCTGCCAGGCTCTGACCTCCTCTTCGGCATCCCCGTTGTCATGGACACAAACGATGAGTCCTTGCAGCCGGGGATGAAGGTGGAGCTCGCGTACCAGGGCCAGTCCCTGGGGGTGCTGGAAGTCGACAGCAAGTGGATGCCAGACAAGGCGGTCGAGGCCCTGCAGTGCTACGGGACATCCTCTCTAGAGCACCCCGGTGTCCTCATGATCGCGACCGAGCGTGGCAAGTATTACATCGGCGGAAAGGTCCGTTCTATTCGGCATCGTGCCTTGGATGTGTGCCTGCCCGAGTGCACAGCAGCACAGAAGAGCCACTGTGCCTTCATCACTTGTCACTCCCCATGCCCCCCTCACCCAGGCACATGGTTCCACATCCGCAGGCATTTTGAGCTATGCATGCTTCCATCGCCCAACAACGCCACCGTCTACTTTGGGGCTGGCTGCGGACTGCTCTGTACAGCCATGGGGCTTCGTCACATCATTGACTTCCAAGCTCCCAAATTCTTTTGTCGCCAACCTCTCACTTCCAGTGGCCACCGCCCATGCAGCATGGGTGCACATCCAAGCACCTGCTTCTCCGCGAGCACCTGCAGCTCGCCGCTACGCCTCCATGAGAGAGCCCAGCCTCTGCGCCCCACATGCATTCCCACCGCTGCCCCGGCTCTCACACCAACACGCCGCATACATCTATCCACCCAAACCCCCTGGCACAACCGGCTACACAATGCTTACTGTACGACTGTCCGTGGCCCGGTCGACTTGCCTCGGTACGGCAACCACCCAGCCCCTGCAGTTGGCCACCACATCAGGATGTTGCTCTCTGCAATCACTGCATCCACCGCGCTGCACAGACGCGAAGCGTCCTCACCTGGTACCGTTATAGCAACCGTCCCCGGCATGATGCACACGGTGCTGCGCCGCGAGGAAGCTGACCCTGAGGCCCCCCCGACTGTGTAGGTCCACGGCCTGGAGCTCCCCAAGCGCGTCTTCCCGTGCGCTAGCCCCGCAGAGGTGCGCGAGATGCTGCCGGTCGGCAAGGACGTCGTCGCCTTCCAGTGCCGCAACCCCATCCACCGCGCGCACTACGAGCTCTTCACCCGCGCGCTCCACGCCGACAACGTCGGCGACGGCGCCGTCTGCCTCGTGCACCCCACCTGCGGCCCCACCCAGGGCGACGACATCCCCGGCATCGTCCGCTACCACACGTACGAGGTGCTCAAGAAGGAGGTCGACAACCCGGCCATCCGGTGGGCGTACCTGCCATACTCCATGCATATGGCCGGGCCCCGCGAGGCCATCCAGCACATGCTCATCCGCAAGAACTACGGCTGCACCCACTTCATCATCGGCCGCGACATGGCCGGCTCCAAGTCCAGCGTCTCCGGGGACGACTTTTACGGCGCCTATGACGCCCAGGTGCTCCCCCCCGCCGTCTCTCGCGGCGAAGCAAGCGCGTGCATTGTGCGGAGATTTCTAGTAGCGGCCCGCCTGCGGTGCGTTTGGTTCACGGCGTGTTGGGTGCACCCCACGCCACCCTCCTGAGCGGCCACCGTGCATCTGCCATGCGCCGGTCACTGGCAGCCGCACGATGCGACTCGGCGGTCTACGCAATGCATGTGGTGCTCACCTGGGGTGCCAGCGACTCAGCAGGCCCTGTCTGCCCGGCATTGCCAATATCATGATCCTGTTTGCGAGGCCATCCGGTGCGTGGCAGCATCCGCATGTCCGTCCTCATGGTTTCTTAGTGCACCACGGATCTCCGGAGAGCCGCCCAGGCGCAGCAGGCCTGTCCAGCGTGCCATGCACGTGTTTGTATTGATGCCATGCTCGAAGCGGCCAGCGAGCAACGGCGTAGGGGACGCAAGCATCAAACGACGCAGCGTGGCGGACTGCGGCGAGTGTGCCATCGCCTGAACAGGAGGCCATCGGGTTTGGGGGGACCCGAGCGATGATGGTGTGCATTGGAGCGGCCAGAGGCAGCGTGGTGGGCTGAGGGTGTGCGGGGTGCGGTGCAGGACATGGCAAAGGACAACGCTGCAGAGCTCGGCATGCAGACGGTGCCGTCCCTGAACGTTGTGTACACAGAGGAGAAGGGCTACGTGACGGCGGACGTCGCGAAGGAGGAAGGTCTCACCCAGAAGAAGCTGTCGGGCACCAAGTTCCGAAAGATGCTGCGCGGCGGCGAGGACATCCCGGAGTGGTTCGCCTTCAAGTCCGTCGTCAAGGTCCTCCGCGAGAGCGTGCAGGACACCGCCTAGGCCGCTGCCTGCTGAGGACTGCCCCTTGGACACGTTCGGAAGTGCGTGCGGGCCTGCCGGCGGCTGAGAGTGCGCTGGGAGGGCACCGGGTGCTTCCGCAGTTGGGGGCGCAGTGCGTGACGCGGATGCTGGATTGGGCGATGATTTGAACGAGTGTTCTCTTCGACTTGGGGCTGAAATAAGCAGCAACAGAGGCACACGCGGGCGGAGCAGGGATCAGGCAGGGCTGTGTGGTGGTGTGCCCACGCTTTAGTGAAGTCTCGACTTGGTTTGTTGCCTGCGGCCCGAGTGTTTTTGCCGGCGGCAACTGCCCATGATCTGTAGGAGGGGTAGGCAAACGAGGGATTGACGGTGATCGGTGATCGGGTCGGGTGAGGTGGCTTGGGTGTTGGGCAGCGGTGCCACGATCCTCGAGCGCTGGCCTGTCGTACTGGACAGACGTTCGAGTGTTGCCCGGTTGCATGTGACAGGTTTTGGCGACATGACGCAGCAGAATGTAGTGGTGCATGTTGTGGCTGTAATGAGCGAGGCACACTGGGTGACATGCATCTCAGCTCCGCTGGTGTGAGTCATGCCACCGTGTGGCTGATGCCTTGACGATGAGAGGTGCACTCTGCATCAGATGTGTAAGGCATGTCTTCTCGTGGGCAGGGAGTTACCATGCCGGTGCACTGAAGTCACAATGCAGCACTGCATTGCGGAGTTACCTACATCGAAACGACGCCAAGGCAAGTAGCAAGGACAGGTCACGGTTAAGATCATCATTACAGGACGAATGCTCGACACCTCGTCAACATACGGTTCGAACAGTGGCCGCCACCCCCACAGAACATTACAATCAGCTGCCTACTCATGTGCTCCCTGCTTGCATGGGGCGCATGATTTGGCCGGCTCTGTTTCACCCCGGGTGAAAGATACATGTGATTACATCGAAGAGGGGCACGGTCACAGGTGCACGCAACAGCGTACAGGTCTCGAATCAGACCACCATATCACACAACCTCTGCATATGTCCCTCCTGGACACTCCACCGGTTCGAAACTAGTCCCTGCAATCTGTGCAACGTGCGACATGGTATTTCTGATCAGCAAGCTATTCCCTTTGCAG